>MU227927.1:2522103-2548959 GCA_018584345.1 Thuja plicata
AGATCAGATAGAGGAGGTGAGTTTATATCAGATGAATTCACTAACTTTTGTAATGAGCATGGTATAAAAAGACAGGTTTCTGCACCAAGAATGCCACAACAAAATGGGATTGCTGAGAGAAGGAACAGATCAATAGATGATTTTGCTAGAACACCGATGATAGAAAAAGGCATCACCCAAATATTCTGGAGGGAAGCTGTCAGTACTGTTGTTTACACACTGAACATAGTACAATTCAAGAAAGACACCAAGAAGACACCTTATGAGCTATGGTATGGATACACACCCAATGTAAGTTATTTCAAATTTTTTGGCAATCAATGTTATATCTTCAAAGATGATAGAAATGGAAAACTTGACTCCATGAGTGATGAAGGAATTTTTATAGGGTATTCTACCAAGAGCAAGGCTTACAAATGTCTAAACAAAGCCTCTAACAAAATTATTGAAAGTGCAAATGTAAAGATAGATGAATTTGCAGAGAAGAATGAACAAGAAAGAACTAAAGAACCAGACGACTACAATAAGTTCACTTACAACGAGGAACCTGACACTCTACCCTACCAAAAATGTAGAGCCCCTTAGCTACAAATCATTGCTCTTGAGCATCAAGCTCCAAATATCGACGGTCAGGATAATGATAAAGATAATGTGCAAGGTAATGAAGAACAAAATGAAGATCAAAATAATGATCAAGTTGATAGACAAAGAACTGTACCTGTACTTGAAAGATATGTAAGAAGGAACCATTCAGAGGTCCAGAACATAGGAGAAAAGAAAGCTAGAACAAGAACAAGAAGTAAGTCTTTAAACTCAAATTGTTTAATTTGTGAGTTTGAGCCAAAATCTGTCAATGCTGCACTAGATAATGAGGAATGGATAAGTGCTATGAATGACGAGATTGAGAAGAACAAAACATGGTCACTTGTGCCAAGACCAGATGACAAGAATTTCATTGATACAAAATGGATATTCAGGAATAAGCTGAATGAGAATGGAGAAGTCACAAGGAACAAAGCAAGGCTAGTATGCAAATGGTATGCACAAGAGGAAGGTATAGACTATGGAGAGACCTTTGAACCCGTTGCTAGGCTAGAAGGAGTAAGAATAATACTTTCTTATGCTGCATTCAAAGGATTCAAGGTATAGCAAATGGATTCAAGAAGATATTGATGCTAACACTTTGATTGCTGAAATATTTGTTGATGACATAATATTTGGAGGCAATGATATGATATGCAAATCATTTGCTAATGAGATGAGAAAAGAGTTTGAGATGTCTATGTTTGGTGAGATCAATTTCTTTCTTGGTCTACAAATCATTCAACAAAGTGAAGGAATTCACATTACACAGTCCAAGAATATCAAAGAGGTCCTAAAAATTTTCAAGATGGAAGAATCCAAACCGATAGGAACACCGATGACTACTGGATGTAAGTTGACAAAGGAGGACAAGACAACAGAGGTAAGTCAGAGTTTGTACAGATAAATGATAGAAAAACTCATGTATGTTGTACATACTAGACCATATATTGCACATGCAGTAGGAATTGTTGCTAGATTTTCTGCTAACCCCAGGGAATCACATATGACTGCTATTAAAAGAATTCTACGATATCTGAAGAATACTGAGGAATTTGGCTTATGGTATAGAAGAGAAGACAAATTTGAACTTAAGGTGTTTACCGATGCTGATTGGGCTGGGAATCTTGATGACCGGAAGAGCACAACTGGAGGAGCATTCTTTATGGGTGACAGACTTGTCACATGGATTAGCAAGAAGCAAGGATACATCTCTCAGTCTACTATAGAAGGAGAGTACGTTGATGCTGCTGCAAATTTCTCAAATATTGCATGGATGAAATAGTTGCTAGAAGGTATGCATATGAAGATCTTAGAACCAGTGATTATCTATTGTGATAACACCAGTGCAATAAACATTTCCAAGAATCCAGTCATGCATGCAAAAACTAAAACATCGCCATCAAGTATCATTACTTGAGAGAACAAGTTCAAGAAAAAGAGGTGATACTTGAATATGTGCAATCCAAAGAACAATTGGCTGATATCTTCACCAAGCCACTGCCCAAGGATACATTTGAGTACCTGAGAAAAAGACTAGGGGTCAAACCCTTGTCTACCAGTCAGTAAATGGCTGAAGGTTGCATTAGCCTACATATTATCAGATCATCATTCATGTTGATGCAAGCAACAAGATGAACTTAAAAGCTACATCTATATACAGACAGGTATATATCAGGACTGAGCACCAGAGATTATTGTTGTATTGCTGATGGATAAGGGAAATTCAAGGAATATATTATGGATAGGAAAATGATTGTTTGACATGAATGTCAGATATTTGTAAAATATATGTTTGGCATTATTGTCAAAGGGAGAGAGATTTTCCATATTATCACATTCTTATGAGAAAGATTATCCATTATCAGATTACTCCAAAAGGGAGAGATCATATCCAAAGGTTGAGAGTTTGTATGAAAAATTTTATACAAAGGAAGAGTTGCTGAAAAAGAGAAAAAGACATCAAAATAGAAGAACAGTCAAAAGGAGAGAAATCGACACAAGCAAAGGACTCAACACATCAGAAGATAAGAGAACTTCAAGAATCATATCTAAGCTAAAATAGAGCTTACCGAAGTTCATACATTTATCGGTTGACAAAAGGGAGAGATTGGTAGTTTGATGAATCTCAACAATTATATTTCATATTGTATTAGAAATAGTATAGTGTGATAATATAATTTTGTTTCCATCAATGCCAAAGGGAGATATTAATGACATGTAACTAATTGAATGTTTGATAATGTTAAGTTGAAGATAATGCAAGGCATTAAATCAGTTAATGAATTGTATTGTCATTGATGTCAACTTGATATCATCTATACGATCATGTATATAATGCCAAAGACTTCAGATAATCAATGGAACAAAGGTTATGCTTTCAACAATGCATAAAAGTCAAGTATTTACTAAGTGACATACAAACACCGACGGAGTGCACACCATTGGTAAAGGCAAAGAAGAAAAGTCACAGTGGTACCCGACGAGAAGAAGACAGTGTTGCCTGACGAAGCAAACCAAAGGATGCCCGACGAGTAAAAATCCAATGATACCCAATGGACGGAGATCTCGAACCTAACTGGAGTCACATTGATGGAACTGATAGTTGTAACCGATGACTAACTGAAGAGTTGACCGATGGAACAGAGAGTTCAGAAAATGACAAAATATCTAGCTGGCAAGAGCTAAAGATAGACTTAACTAGTTGTTTTCTTTGTTTTATTTGACCAAAGTTAAGTAATTGATTTAAAGCTGATTTATACAATTGGCATGAAGATAACTACGAGACAAATCAGGAGTTATGCTTTAAATAAAATTGGCTGGATTTTTTTTCACGCCAAGAATCAAGAAACAGTGAATATCATGTCTATATAAGAGACTAGCTTAGTTCATTTTTGTATCACATGAAAAGGGGATTAAGGGGAGTGAATAGAAAGAGGATGCTAAAAAGGAACTGATGAAGAACAACTTCATGTAGTACTGATCACATCAAGCTGAAGGAGAGCTAAGGAATTTTGAAGACATCGACGAACAGTGAACACAACATCATAGAGCAGAAAGTATGGAGCACAAAAGAATTGAATTGATACATTGATCAGAGAGGTAGTATACATAAATAGATCTGAAAATCTGCAATTCAAGTTGCATTAGAAACATGTCATTTTGTTTCAGTTTAACCATTGAAGCATCAAGTCTCTTAACAGAGCAGTACTTAACAGTCTTCTATATATTGAGGTACATCCCAAGGAGTGCCAAAAAGGTTAATTTATGAAAGTAGCATTGGATATGCCCGATGCCTATTGACAGTCTAAGAGAGAGGCTGATTCAAGGATGACAACATTAGATGGCTGATACTAAGTGACAACCTATATGTATAAAATCCTCTAACAAGATCACACCTAACAGTGTGTTTGTAACCTTTAACATGGTTGGGTCCTAATAGGGCTCACTTCAGAAGAGTGAAAATTTGGGGTACCGGTCCTAGTGGTTTTTTTCCCTTAATAGGGTTTCCACATTAAAATCCATGTGTTATATGTGTGTATGATTTATTTATTTACTATTTTGTATCTTACAAAATTCATTCTAGATTCATCGGTATACTCTGCATATTTACTGTATTTCGGTAAATAGTTATACTACTTATCGGTAATCAAGGAGAATAAGGACAAAAAAGGTAAACCGACAGACAATTAATCATTATAAGTATCTCATGGCATGCATCTTGTAGGGACATAATAATTTGAGGTTTATTGATTGGTGGTTAAGTTAAGGATAAGTTTTTGAGGCCACTGATTCACCCCCCCTTAGTTATTACTAACATTGTAGCACAGGAGACTCATGACACTGTCATCGCAGAGCGAGACAGTCTACAAATGGAGTGCACAAGATTGTGGGGATTAGTACACATGGCACAGGCATCAGAGATGAGCCTGCACACTAAGATGACCTTGATACAGGGGATGCTAGCTGCAGAGACATCACAGGCTGACAAGGAAGAGGGTTCACTTGATACCCTATAGGGCAGGGTGGATGCAGGAGAGTTTTCCATGGTTGACTTGATGCAGGATGCTGCAAAGATACGGATAGAGATAGGTACATTGACAGACCATTTAAGTACCTTGACTGAGCAAATGGAACATGCCACTAAGCAGATTATTGCCTTGACCGCAGAGAGAGATACACCATAGAGGTGGGCCGAGTCATACAAGACCGAGCAAGACATTGCTAGGCAGGCGGCCACTGCAGGTGAGGATAGACAGGTGGTGGCAGAGGCTTTCATAGCTCACTGAGATGTGACTAGGGCAGGTAGAGAGGTAGCTCACTATCAAGTTTTTTCTCATTAGCTTGTTCCCGAGGGACAAAGGCGAGAGTACTCAGAGAGGTCTCAATCTCAGAGCACAGTTTGGACTTCTGCATCGCAGGGGTCTGTGGGGATACCACCACGTCCACCACTAGGATAGGGAGGTGAATCATCACATCCACTAGTATGATTCATCAGAGGACTATGTGACACATTTTTTTTGCATTTTTGGATGAGATGTATATGTATATTGGCACCGAGGTGCACGTGATGTATTTTATTGATGACAGACTTATGTACTTATGAACATTTGATATATATATATGATTGATGAGGAATCTATGATGCCATGGTGTATGATTCTCATGCTTTAATCTATGTGATGTTACGATGCATATGCTTATATGATTACTGAAATTTGATGCTTGCAGGATGTGATGCATATGTATGACAAATTGTGGATGTAGGATGGTTTTATGCTTATGTATATATGATGTATGACTGATGTAGGGTGGATGATGGTTATATGATGTACTGACATGTGTGAATACCGGATGTGATGTGATTCTATGATGTATGTAATGTATATGCTGATATTTTATGAATATGTATATGAATGCAGGATTAATCTAAATGAATCTTAACAACACAAGACTATAATGATTTAAATGATTTAACAATGCAAGACTAAAATGAATCTAAACAATTTTAACCATGCAAGACTAAAATAAACCTAAGATGAATTAATTATGCAAGACGTACATGATTTAACAATGTAAGATGCTAAAATGATTCTAAATATTTTAACAATGCAAGATGATAAAATGAATCTAAATGTGTTAACAATGCAAGATGTAAAATGGATCTAAGATGGATCAATTATGTAAGACCCTAAAATGATTTTGACTATGCAATTAAATGAAGAACTTAATAAAATCTAGTAATAAACCTAATGTGTCAACCCGATGCAATGGATGTGATGGATGCATTGGATGAGATGGGACCCGTATTTTTGTTGTGTGTCACGATCAACTGATGAACCAACCAGGAGGACTATGAAGGACTGGGTAGGGAATGTTAGCGTGACGATGACTCAGGATGTTAGTACAATGGAGAGAAGAATGGATATGTCATGAATATACAAGGACCAAACTGAGTGATCAATTACAAGCGAATAAATACAAGTGATTATGTACACATGTTGCCGCCGAGATATAATCGTGTTGTTGTGTTGATGCGTGCGATAGTTTAGTATGCTGATTGATTAGTTCAAGAGGAAAGATACATCCTACGAGAACCCAGAGATGATGATGATCTAGATTTAGGTCAACAAGAGGAAGTATACATCCTCAAAGGACTCATTTCCAGAATGATGGGATTCATAAATCTGATTGGTCAAAGGTGCACTGCGATCAAACTGTGGAACCAAGATGTCTTCAAAAGGCACTTGCCGAAACCTAAGATTTTAAGAGCATAACTAGATCATGTTATGCAAGGATTCCAACTGAGGACACAAGATATATACAGGAAACACTTAGGTCAAAGACTAGACAGAATATGTATAGGATGAAAGCTCAAGGATTGGGATAGTATAACTTATGGACAACATTATACAAAACTATATGTACAAAAGCTCAGGACACGAGATAGGAAGATCACTTCGGACTAGTGCATATGATATGTGAACACCCAGGGAATACAAGAAATGCTGAGGTTTGTGATGCTGGTGATGGAGGGAAATGAGATTTGGATAGATAATGGAACGGTCCACTATGTGTGAGGCCTATTTCTAGGTTTTCATCACGCATACTTGTCCAAGGCGCCTGATTGCCAAGTTTTCACCATTGGATGAATTTTTTTCTCTTTATTCTTATTTTTTGATTTATTTTGATCTTTTTGATGTTTTTGATGTTGCCCAAGTGCCTGTTTACTAGGTTTTCACTGGGACATCCATTTTTTTAGCTTCATTTTTCTACTTTTTTGAGATTTTTTTTAGGACTGTTTTACATTGTTTTTGTGCTTTTTTCAGGACTTTTTATACTTTTTATGGATTTTCTCAGATAACCAAAATGAACAACCAACCGTCAGGCATAGAAGCACCTAAGATGAATTATGTTGATAGGATCATTCAATGGTTTGCCTTCAGGAGTGGAGAGTTGATATGCCCCAGAATCAAAGCATGTAGTGATAAAATATGAGCCTTTCCAGGTGACTTCAAACTTACCTTTCTTTTCCTGATCAGTACCCACTTTCTGATTTTCCTTTAGCACAAGGTCCCCCACCTGGAATTGGCATGGGTGGACCTTCTTTTTATAGTTCCTCTTGAGCCAATTTTGGAAGACAATTAGGTGATCATAAGCTTGTTGGCACTTTTCATCTAGTAGATCAAGCTGTGTGAGTCGTGCCACTCGGTAATCTTCATCATCAACCAGGCCTCTCAGTGATACTTGGAGGGATGGTAGTTCAAACTCAATTGGTAAGACTACTTCAACATAATAGACTAGGGAATAGGGGGTAGTGCCAGTAGGAGTACAGTAGGAAGTGCGATATGCCTAGAGGGAGGGATTGATTTGGAGATGCCAGTCATGACTAGTATCATTGACAACTTTCTTGAGGATTTTGAGGAGGGTTTTATTAGTTGTCTAAGCTTGGTCGTTACCTTGCAGGAAATATGGACTGGAGAAACAATGATGGATATGGAGGTGAGCACACAGATCATTGACATGTTGATTTTCAAATGGTTTTCCGTGATCTATGAAGATGATGGAGGGTATGCCGAAGCGATAGACAATGTGATAGAGGATGAATTTGGATATCTAGACACCTGTAGTGAGGGTGAGCAGGATTGCTTCAACCCACATTGTAAAGTACTCTATTGTTGTGATTATGTACTTATGGCCTTCATAAGAGAGGGGAGTAATCTTACCAATGAGGTCAAAACCCCAACAAGAGAAGGGCCAAGGAGGTGCAATAGGTCTGAGGTCCTGTGCAGGAGCATGGATTAGATTGGCATGTTGTTGGCAAGGTAGGAACTTCTTGATGAACTCACAAGCATCATGTTCCATTGTAGGCCAATAGTATCCTGTACATAGAATTTGCTTGGCTAGGACCATGCCACTCTTGTGGGCACCGCAGATTCTAGCATGTACCTTTTGTAAAGCCCGGGTGGATTCATTTTCATCTAGACACCTAGAGAGCACATTGTGATAGCCTTGATGATAAAGGGTGTTGGCTGTGAGGGTGTATTGGGAAGCTCTGTGGATAAAGTTTTGGCATTAGGTTGCAGTAAGATAAGGAGATATGATACCATTTTGTAGGTAAGCTTGGATATCGTGGTACTACGGGGACTGAGGACCAACCAAGACACATACACAATTCAATTCATAATTCTCATAAGCGGGAGCATGAAGTTGCTCAACTAAAAATTTGTATTGCATAGACTCATGAGGAATCTCTAGGAGGGAGCCAATTGTGGCCATTGCATTGAAAGCCTTGTTCTGCAAACATGGTACTTGTGTTATCTGTAAGTGGAGGAAATGCTCTTTCATCTTGTCAACCATCTGCTTATATGATATTAGTTTCTCGTCCTTGGTTTGATATTCATCTAGAACCTATTTGATGATGAGTTTGGAATCACCAAAGATATGTAGAGCCATGATGTTCCATTCTATAGCCATACAGAGTCCTGCAATTAGCGCCTCATATTCTACAATGTTGTTTGTGCAAGGAAATCCCAATTTGAATGACATAGGGATGTAGTCACCTTGAGGTGTGACAAAAAGTATTCCTACCCCTGCGCCATGAGCTTTGTTGGACCCATCAAAGTAGAGTTTCCAAGTAATTTGTTCTTCTATCATGTACAAATTCTCATCTTGAAATTCTGTGATCAAAGGATATGTGTCTACCAATGGTGCTTCTGCTAGTTGGTATGCTATGACTTGCCCTTTAATGGATTTTTTGTCTACATATTGAATATCAAACTCGCTGAGTAACATAACCCATTTTTCCATTTGACCTGTGAGAGTAGTCCTGGAGAGTAGGTACTTGAGAGGATCCACCTTTGAAATGAGCTTGGTTGTATGACTAAGCATATAGTGGCAAAGTTTTTGAGTGGCGAAGAGCACTGCTAGACATGCTTTTTCCATAGGTGAATAATTGAGCTCATAACCCACTAGGGTTTGACTGATGTAATAAATAGCTCTTTCTTTGCCTTCACCATCCAATTGAGCAAGGAGTACCCCCAGTGATGTTGTAGTAGCAAAAATATATAGGATGAGTGGCTGGCTAGGTACAGGTGGTACCAAGATGGGTGGATTAGCCAAGTATTCTTTGATCTTGTCAAAACTCTTCTAACACTAAGGATCCCACTTGAAAGTGTTATCTTTTCGCAGGAGATGAGTGAATGGTTGGCACTTGTCTGCTAGTTGAGAGATAAAATGACATACAAATTGTAACTTTCCTTGGATGCTACGCAATTGTCAGAGTGTCTTTGGTGGAGGCATCTCTATGATAGATTGTACTTTCTTTGGATCTATTTTAATGCCTTGTCTGGATACAATGAACCCAAGGAGATTTCCTGATGTGACCCCAAAGACACACTTCTTAGGGTTGAGCATTAAGAAATAGTGTCCAATCTTGTCAAAGACACATTCCAAAACATTGAGGTGATCTTTCCTTTTAACAGATTTTTCCAAGATGTCATCTACATAGTCTTCAAGGATCTTGTGAATCATGTCATGAAAAATGACAGTCATGGCCCTTTGATAGGTTTCCCCAGCATTTTTCAAGCCAAAAGGCATCATGTTATAGTAGAAGGTTCCCCAGGGGGTAGTGAATGCTATCTTGTGCTAATCTTCTTCTGCAATATGGATCTGATTATATCTGGAAAAGCCATCCATGAGTGAAAACATCTCATGTCTTGCTGTGAGATCCATGATCATGTCTATGTTTGACAATAGGAAATCATCCTTGGGACATGCCTTGTTGAGATCTCAAAAATTTGTACATATCCTAATTGATTTACTAGGTTTAGACATTGGCACCATGTTAGAAATCTAGTCAGAGTAGTCAAAGGGGCGAATGATCTTGGCTTGGAGTAACTTCTCAAGCTTTGCTTTGACAAGTAGTGCCACTTTAGGTTGCATCTTTCAGAGCTTTTGTTTGACAGGTTTGATGTTTGAGTCCACTGTAAGATGGTGAACCACCAAGTTGGGATCTAATCTCGACATGTGGGAGTAAGACCATGCAAACTTGTTGATGGATTCCTTCAATAAAGTGACAAGATCACTTTCTTCTGCTTCAGTCAGAGATGCTACTATGTATGTCATGGCGGGATTCTCTTTGGTACCCAGGTTGATAGGTTTTGCTTCTTCGACGAGAATCAATGACTGTTCAGGCCTATAATCATGGATCAGAGGAAGAGGAGAATCTTCATCCTCTGGCACCTCAGAGAGGTTTTCACCAGGGGATACACCCTTTGTTTTTACCTTTTTATGATCAGATAGCGCCCCAGAGGGGTTTTCTCTAGGGGATTAATTTTTCTCTTTTTTATTTTTGTTTTCTTCTTCATTTTTGTGGTTGAAGTTCTCCTCTTCCCCAAATTATACCTTTGGATCCAATTTGTAGACATATGCTAAGTCTCACCCCCAGTCAGTGCTTTGTTCAATTTCTCCCATAAATCTTAAGAGCGCTTCCTCACTTTGGAACTCGTCAATGTGCACGACACTTGGTTGGTCCTAGTCTATGAGTTCAGGATGGTGGAGGGGAAGGTCAATGAAGAGAATGGAAAGTTGGTGTAGGACAGAATTTCCCAGGAAGGTTTCATCATCAAAGACATTGTCATAGGCTCTCACAACTTTCTCTTCCTGGACATCTTCGATGTCAGCAATTTCACCTAGGGATGAACAAGAGACAAAGATGTTTTCGTTGGTTCCCCAATTCATGTCAGAGTCCATGCCAAGACCTAGGTGCTTCTCTCATTGGGTAGGTACAATAGGAAATTTCATTCCTTTCTCTTCATAACCAAGGCCACCTCCTTGGTAGTTCCATTTTTCTGTCACCATCTTGTGAGTTGCGGAGTACTTATCTTTGAAGTAATTGAGGCAACTTGTGTCCTTGTGTGGTGGATATTTATAGAGCCAATGGTTGATGTTTGGTGTCATTTCCTGGCTAGTCAAAGTACCCTTTGAGATAAAAGTGGTAAAACCAAATTGTAGTGCCTTGGTTTTTGTCGGTTCTGTCTTGCTTAGATTAAGTTGGCAGCCTTGAGTGTGTGGATCAATTGGCTATGCTCCAACTGCGAAGGCATCAGCTAAAATATACTCACCACAAACTCTATTATTGATTTTAACCGTGGATAGGGTGGAAGAGAGGATTGTTTCTGGGTCTGAATGGGTTCGAGATGAACTGGAGACATAGGTACCAATGTCGATCTCGAGACAGTGATTGGAATGTGGAAAGGATGTTCCAACACATTGCAGTATATGAAGGGCTTGAGATCTGTGTGGATGGTGATCTCAGTGTTGCTATATGGGAATTTGATGCACTGATGGTAGGTGGAGGGGACGACTTGCATAGAATGAATCCATGGGCATCCAAGGAGGATGTTGAAGGGAAGATCAAGATCAACAACATGACATAATGAATCCTAAATAACAGGGCCCACTTGAATGGGAAATGAAATGGTGCCTTCAGAAGTACGCTCCAGATTATCGTATGCCTTTATTGTGATGACATCATTTGTAATAGTAGCTTTAGTGCAACCTAGTTGTTTTACAAATTTTAGAGTACACAGGTTTAGGGTCGATCCATTATCTATCATGACCCGTTTAATGGAAAAATCTTTGACCATGACAACAATACAGAGTGGGAGATTATGATCGAGTTATTCTATGCAGACAAGTGTCCGACAAGGTTCTGGAATTCAGTGAGGTTGATGTTGCTGGGAAAATGAGATTCTTGCAAGGCTTTATTAAGGATCTCTTGATAAGTGGGTGAAGTGCGGAGGAGATCCAAGATGGAAATTTGGGCTGGAGTATTCCCTAGGTGTTACAAAATGTTGTATTGGGTACCAATAGATGGAGCAGGACTGACACCTGAAACTGTTATTCTGCCTCTACAAGTGGTGACTGCACATTGGTTATTGACACCCTTGACATGGATGACATTGATGAAGGACTGGACTTGTGATATGTAACCGATGAGATTATCATAGTTGATATATGCATTGGTATAATATTTTTTGTCGACATTTTCTCCTTGCTTACCTTTCCCTTGGTCAGAGGACTGAGTAGGATTTCCTGGGCCTATACCTAAAGTGTATTTAGGGAATGCATTTTGATAGATTTTAAGGCCCACATTTGGTGATGGTTGACTAGGCGAGTCTACTTCGATCTCTTTGCAATCGATGAGATCTTGGATGTAATGTTTTAACTTCATGCATTTGAGGGTGGTATCTCCCTTAACACGATGATACTCACAGTACTCATCTTTATACCAGGCAAGCTTAGGTGTTGAGTCATCAAATGGCTGCATTTTTGGGTACATGACTTCATTAGCTTGGACCAGCTTGTGGAAGATGACATCTATGGGTTCACCCAAAGGGGTAAACATGCATTGTGGCAAATTTGAAGTGCAAGGCCTTTGTTGTCCATGCGGGATAGATATAGAATTTTTCTGATTCATAGGACCTTGGTAGTTGTGTTGATATGATGTCCCTAAAGGGGGATAGATACTCACGCCTTGAGGGTGCATGTCTTGCTGGTAACGTGGTTGGTGATATAGGGAATTTGGTTGTTGATACTTTGGAGGACGTTGAGGCTACACTGGTGGTGCTTACTGATAAGTTTGGGTAGGTGCATTAGGACCAACTACCACAACCTGAACATGTTTGGTGTCAGTGGCTCCGCTAGTTACTGCATTCTTGTTTTTGTACCAATACCATGACCAATAATTATTATGTTTGTTTGGATGGGATTCCTTGTAGTGCTTGATGACATCATCTTCTATGAGACCTCGTTCAAGATCCATGTCTTTGATTTGGATGTCTTGATAAGTTTGTAGGCAATTCATGAGCATGTGATAGCCGAGCTTAGGATGGAGGTTGTTAATGAAGATTTTGATAAGATGTTGCTCAGGGGGTTGATAGGACAACCTTGTAGTAAGCCCTTGCCAGCGCTGAAGGTAATCAACCAGGCTCTCTCCTCCCTTTTGTTTGGAATTGCATACGTCAAGGAGTGAGAGTTCATTTTCAACGTTATGTGTGTAGTGGGCCACAAAATTTTCAGATAATTCAATGAAAGTAGAGACTGTGCCATAGGGGATTTTGTAGAACCACTCAAGATCAGTTCCTCCTAAGCTCTTGGGAAATAGTCTCATGAGAAAATTATCTCTATAGGCCACTTCTTGACATACCATGTAGAATTGTTTCACATGGCTCACAGGATCTCCCTTCCCCTGATATTTATCAAATTTGGGTGTCTCAAAGTGTTTGGGGAAGGGTATTGTAGTGATAGATTGATCAAACAGATAAGGGTACACTTCTTCAAACTTGAATGTCTTAGCCTTGGTACCTGCTTTTAGCTCCTTGAGAGCATTCTTCATTTCTTCCCATTCATGGTTGATTTGTGGGGGAGGATTATTAATCATGATTGCATGGGTTCCTTGAACATGGTATGGATCAAATGGTGAATATGGGGGATATTGTGGGGGATATTGTGGTGTTTGATATGATGGTTGCTGATCAGCGTATATAGGCTATTGTGGTGGAAGCTGCGACTGAGGGGAATATTGTAGTGGAGGAGGTGGGGGTGCTTGATAAGGTTGTTGCAACTGCTGGAAGTATGTTTGTATTTGCTGAGGCATTGAATAGGTGGGATGAGCCTATTGTGCACCTGCATAGGGTGGAGGATAAGTATTCTACAGTTGAATGCACCCGGTAGTTGTAGTGAGGTAATTGGTGTTACTAGGAAGAGTGAACTGTTGTGGTGGTGGAATGGTTTGTGATGCAGTGAAAGATGGCATGGGTAGGTAGCTGGCAGAATCAGTTTGCTATTGCTGCACAGGTTGGATAAAAGGATTAGAAAACTATTGCAGTGTTTGTTACATGAAGGGATTTTCCCCCTGTGTTTGTGGTTGCGGCTGTTGAGCAACATGGAGGGTGGACTGCGCAGCTGTGAAGGGGTTGATTTGTTGTTTTTGTGCTTGGGATGTGAATGAGTTGGTAATTTGCTGCTGTGGTTGTTGTTGGGATGATTGCTGGATGAATTGTTGCTACTACTGGATAGGTTGTTGTTGTTGGATAGGTTGCTGTTGCTGCTAGATAGGTTGCTCCTATTGGATAGGTTGTTGTTGCTATTGCTAGATAGGTTATTGTTGTTGGATAGGTTGCTGCTGTTGGATAGGTTGCTGTTGTGGGATAGGTTGTTGCTGCTGGATGGGTATTTGGGGTATGATGAAGGGATTGGTAGATGGTTGTTGCATGGGGGTATTTGGGTTGGTTTGCATTTGTGGCAAAATTATTGGTAGACATTGTGGTTGTGCTATTAGTGGAGTGGGGAAAGTGGACCCTTGTGGAAATAAGGGTTGGTTATAGGCGTTGGTAGGTGGCATGCCTGTGGTGAAGAAAGGCAGAATAGGCATGGAGACTTGGGTGTTTTGATGTTGTAAACTGGTTGTTGTACTTTGAATGGGCTAAGTAGGGATGGGTGGAATGGTGGTTTGCTATGTGCTGACTGGTGGTGGTGGAAATTGTGCCACAAATGTTGGGAATGTTTGCAAAAGTGGAGCGGTTATGAATTGAGGAGGTGCTTACGTAGCGATGGGGGTATTGCTTGTGCTGCTGATGTTGGTTCAAGAGGAGGGGCTCCTGAGGTAGATGAAGGTATCATGTGCATGATGGAAGGTGGGATGGAAGGTTGCACTACTTGCGCGATAAGAATCCCCACTTGTAGGTCTCGTTGGAGTGAATCAAAAACTTCATTTCTAGTGGGATGAGGACATTCCACTAGAAGTGCTATAGGCTGTGTGACAAGAGTGGGTATAATCCAAGGTGGGAGTTGAAGTCCTTGTTGCTGAATGTCCAAAATTACCTGATTGTTGTTACGTCCACTCATGGTGTTTACCATGTGGAAATGCCCTGGATGATTGAAAAATATTTCTATGGTACTCATGGTAGGCGTCTCATTAGTATCTACCTAGATGTGTTCAATTTGATCATTGGGCTGAGGTGCATAAGTAACCATGGCATTAGTGTTGTCAGTCGCAAGATTAGATGAACTAGCAGTGAGATTAGGGTCCATGTTCTTCCTCTTCTTAGTGGCTCGTGTGATAGGTGGCATGAAATGACTACCCTAAGGGGATATGAGATGCAGGATGTAATTCAAGGATGCGCCTAGGAAGCTAAGGATAATGATGCTAGAACTAAGATGCATCTAGGATGATGGATATGATCCTACAGACTAAGGATGACTTAGTGTATGAATGGATTAAGGGTTGCTTTCCCTAGTGTAAGATCAAGTGGATATGATTATCTACCTAAGACAAACTTGTGGTCTTCGGCGGATGAGATTCTTTGTTAATGCAAACCAACCTTTTGACCAAGGTGATGAGGTTGCAAAAGACAAAGGGGATTATCCTAAACAATGCTTAGTTTAAGGACATTCAAGGATGGGGTTTGATTAAGATGTAGGTTCTAAGCAACTCAAAAGGGAATGCAATACCAATTGAGGGATGTAATCAAGGATGCTTTGGATGATGATTAGGATGATGCTAGGCTGATTAGGGTTGATTTGGATTAATGCAGGATTATGTTGGGATGAGTGTGTGATGTGTTTCTAAAGATGACAACCTAAGAGAGGTCCTATAATACAAGATAAGTGAGCTTAAGAAGACGAGGAACTTTCATTTTTCTTGGTAAACTGGCTAGTCATATTGCTCAAATCCAACAAAAGCAGAGTTTAGACGATATTTTCCCATGAACTAAGCAACCTTTTTGTTGTAGATCACTTTATCGAATTCTTCTCATTTATGAATCTCTTGTTTGATGGAATCAATGATGTGTTGGTACTTGGTATCCTCTTGGATTGTGTTTTTCTATTCTCTTTGCATGGGTGGTAACGGAGTTTTTACCTTCTTATGGTTCTTGGAATCAGTCATGTCCTATAAATAGATCTGATCTTGGATGAATAGTTGGAGGTTTTAGGACATATCTCATAAAAGACCAAATTTTGAAAATTAGCACTCAGGGTAATCTTTACAAAGGGACGTTGTCTTGATGATTTGGCAAAAGTTTGACCTCGTTATGATTTTCAATATATTTGTTCCATGGCAAGAACCAATTTCAACATAGTCAAACCGGAAAAGAACAAGCATGTGTCTGAAAACAATCTGACAAGGGACAAAGCAACCTTGAAGGATACAAGCAAGTGACAAATTTGAATGTTGGGTATTCCATCGTGTTTTGGATTTGAAAATGTTTTTTAAGCAATTCAAGCACAAATCTACCTAAGGAATTGGTATAGCATTAAAATACTTACTCGTAAGCTTAGGCACAGACACAAGAGCTAATCACAATATGAAGTTCACCAAGCACGCAATGGCTCCAATCATGACACCATATTATCTGGTTCCAAACGCTCAAGGTGGCAGGAATGTATGATTGACCTTTGGGAAGTTACTATCTTCCTTGCACAAGCATTATCACCTTTCAGGGGTGTTTTGGGTAGCTTCTAAGCCTAGAGTATTTAGTACGTTTCTCCATTCGATTGTATCCTCTATGTCTGTGCAAGCATGATTCAGGCATATAGCCCCATAGAGCATCTTGACAAAAGTGGTAACGTAAATGTGATTGAGACCGTGAGGCCGCACTTAAGTTAAACAAGAGCTGAGTATAAGCTCAAATGCCAATCAACTCCCGAGGCTTTAACCCCAAAGAGTAAATTTGATTAACGTGTGTTAGAGTGGTGTGGCTTACACCTCGTTCTCACGTGGGTTGTTCCTGGGAGATTTTTTCCTCAACCGACAGGCCCATCTAAAGGATTAATTTGAAAAGCATGGATTGGTGATGAGAGGGGTCTAGATTTATGATTTTCCACAAGAGGAAAAGAGAATACTCTCCTACCCAATGTCATTTTCTCCCAGACACGCAAGAAAAATCTTTGGTCTTTCCTAAAAAGATTCAATTGTTTAACACAAAGCAAGTGTGTCTAGGTTTTTGATTTTCCCAAAAGGGAAGAGAGCATATCCCCCTAACACTTGTTTCATATTAGACAAAGATATCTAGCTAATTACTCTATTTGCCTAAAAATGATTATCACAAACATGATCGTTTGGTTGATTTTTATTTGAGGCAACCTGCAAGACAAATGTGAGTAGTTTTGAATTTGTGACTTTGGCAAGCGGTGTTGCAAAACAACTGATTAGTAGTTTCAGTTTTAGCCTTTGACAAGCATTAAAAAATCAAAAACCACTTAACAATTGTTAGCAAATAATAAAACCAATTTGATAGAGCACAGACGTCGGTTCAGGGTGCAGACGTTGGTTTTGTGTTTTTGCTTAAAAATGACAGAATGCAAGAAAAATAGGCCAGAAAACACAAAAAACCAGAAAATTGCTATACCAATCGTAGATACTGATTCTTAAAACACAAACGCCGATTGATGATTTTCCTGAACTGGCATTTGTGTAGACGCTGAAACTTGAATCAACGTTTCCGCAGATGCTGTTGTACCTGCAAGTTCAAAAAGATAGCGAAAGACAACAAACAAACTTAATTTTTCCTTCTTCTTAGTCTTTAATTTGATCAAATTTATCCATTTGAGATTATCCAAACAATTAAAAGTTAGTATTATTTAATATTTTATGAAGAATTTGTTCCCTTAGTAAAATTTTGGCATTATAACTGCTTGTTAGATTGATCTCTGCTAAAAAATAGAAAGCTAGATTATTGAAAAGCAGTGGGAAAACTAAAATCCTGATAAATAACAGCTTATGTTTGGTAAAAAAATCTCAAATTAACGAAGCCAGGCAGAGACGCCGGTTCAGGGCGCAGACGTCGAACGACAGTGCACAGAGAAACAACGTTTGCGTAGACGCCTTTGTGTAAAATGCAGACGTTAATCCGCATGCTTGGAAAAATTTGAAGAAAAAAGACAAGAATTAGAATGGTTTTAGGGACGTGGGTCCCACCGAGCATGCTAGAATGTAGTATGAGGAATTATTCTATCTGTTGGGAGCAAGCTCAAACATAAAACATTAGCTGGTTAGCATATATAAATAGGGAAGCATGCTTAGGAAGTGAGGTGATGGGAGTAGAGTAGGAATAGGGTAGGCTTAGGGTAGGTCTCTAGGTTGGATTAATAGGTTCCTAGTTAGGGTTTAGATTATAATTCAAATTAGATTTGAATACATAATAGTTTAGAAGAATTAGGAATATGGAGGAATTTTAATGAATATAAATTTATTAAAAAGGGGATTTTTTGACGTAAATGTATTTTAAATAAAATACATAGGAATAGTATTTGATCATTGATAAATACCAACTATGAAACTGTTTAATTAATTTAAATACTTAGAAGAGAAAGGGAAATTAATATTAATAATAATATTAATATTTTTGGACGTCTACATATAGAAACAGATTTACAGAGTATAGTATTGTTTCGGAAAATGAAGATTGAGTATGATGTTTGATGACTAGAGAGCTTAGAGGAAGATACTATGGATTATGTATGACCTCCACCTAAGATTGATTTGGTTTTGGTGATGATTACAGAGAGTTAGAGTGATTTGAATACATGCGCGGACAACAAAATAGTGAAACAAAGCAGTTGAATAGTTGCGAGGATCAAGGGAGTATGATGTGGACTCCTAACATGCTATGTTGGATTATGATTGTGGATAAACTATAATTTGTTTATCTAAGAGTGCCAACTTTATATTTACTCTTTACATTATTAATTATATTTTGTAATAGAGAGCCGACTGGAAGATAATGTATTAGAGAGTCGACTAGATGATGAAAAAGATATATACATGGAGAACATTTTGTAAAGTGAAGAGGTAAGTTGTATGTATGGAATATGGATGAATATGTATGCGAATGAGATGTATGATGGTAGATGAGAGATCAGATATTGACAAAGATTATCGAGAGCTTCAACTAGAACTATCTAAGCATTGGATATGCTTGTTTTTGTTCATTTCTGAGAATACTTTTCTGGAGTATTGATTGTAAGAGCTGTAAGCTCAGTGTACCCCTAACAAGGTGTTTTATACCTTTAACAGGGTTGTTATTCCTTTAACAAGGAATTGTACTATGTAATATTCAGCTCCTAACAAGTCTAGGTCTCCTAACAGGGACATTATACTTTAGTGCATGTTTGTGGGTACCATATGTTATGCCCTGCATACCCATCCCTACATTTTTTTGGCAAAATGTTGGGTCCCCCCCCTTTTTTTTTCTTTTGACTTATTATTTTTTCTTTTTTTTTCTTCTGGCCTTTGCCCCTGCGGGGTTGTTGTTTTCTTTTCCTTTTGCTTTCTCTCCCTCCGGGACCCAATCCCAGAGTGTTTTTGTTTCTTTGTACTAGCCAGATTCCAGACTCTGGGATTCTTTTCCATTGCTTCCTCTTTTGTTAGAAGGTGTGGTTGCATAGGATCCCCGGGATTAGAGTCTGGAGGTTTGCCTTTCCTTGGGACTTGCGAAAGGAAGCGGTGCATTTTCACCTAAGGGTATAAATGGGGGTTAACTTGTCATTTTTACATTTACCACAAACAAATTACCCTGAGCAATTAAGAGCGATTAAGTGTGACTTGTGAAAAATTACTAGTAAGCTTAGTATGTTTTCTTTGAGTGTTTAGCAGTGAAGTTTGAGCTTGTGCATGCTTCTGGTTACCTTGCAAGTTTTTTGGTGTTCATAGTTCATGAAGTCACTAGTTTGTAGAGCGCCTCCCATGCTCCTCCTCTTGCATTTCCTAGATTCAAGGTAGGCCCTTCTTGTCCTCTCTTTCTCTTCTTTGTTTTTTTGTGTTTTGGGTTTTCTTTTTACTTTGTTTTCCTTTTGCTTCCTAGTTTTTTGTCATCACATCCCGTTGGTGGGATGGTTTTGCAGGAAGGTTGTCCGCCTTCTGTACATTGTATTTTGTGAATAATGTGAGCTTTCTTGTAAATAGTCTAAATCATTGTAAATTATATAAATGGTTGTAATTTATCTATAAATTGTTAGTAGTCTAAAGGTTAGTTAGTTGTTTGGTATGTAAATCCGTTCCTCGACCTCCTATTCTTCGGAGGTCTTTGTATATGTTGTATATAGCATGTGTCTATAGAGTGGTTTTCTGTAAATTTATGGGTTGGTCTGTACATTCTATCATGGCCAACCTGCCCTTTGGTGAGCTCGTCGTGCCCTATTGCATTGTCTACCCAAAAATCCAAGCTCGCCCACCTGGTTTCTGCCTGGTCTGAACTCAACACCTCGCATGTTTGAGCCATGGTGGTTTTCTCTCTCCTCCATTTCAACATTGATGGCGGGATTAAATTACCTCATGCATGAGCATTCAAAACTGTCCCATATGGCATTCAATTCATCTATGTTGAGATGTCTATCATCTTTAATTCCATCACTCCATTTATTGCATAACCATGCAACAAAACATGCCAGCCCAGTACGGCTCACTCCCCAGTCATGTCAATAATAGTTAGTTTCTCCGGACTCTGGGTTCCATGCAATCCCGTGACCTTCATCACATTTCTGCATAAACCAGAATCCCCAAAACCCCCGAGTGTCGATTAAAACCCAAAGTAAGTTACTGTTTATTACATTTCTAGGATTTGATGCAAGCTAACATCTTGTTGAACAGGTGTGAAATGGCATGAAACATCTAGAGCCTGGAACTTTATATTTAAGAAATTGTATTAACGATTGTCCGGTTGTGAAGGTTATCAACAATTCAATAATCAGTATGTCTGAAGTAGCAATTCCTCCTGGAAGTCTGGAACTTCCAACCACCTCAACCAGAGGGGCCACCAAGTCAAAGGCTGAAAGGGCACTGGAAAAACTCCTACTTACATCAAAATATCCAAAGGATGGTGCCCTCGTAGGATCCAAGGTGGATTCTAAGTTACAACTAGTCATCAACACTGAGGTTAGACCCTAGGCCAGATGACAAGGCATAATGAGAACAATGTTTGCCCAGCATGCCGCCAGAGATAATATGGTGAAGAATGTGGTTTCCTCCAGCTTTATCAAAGCCACCTGCTTCCTAACTCTGGCCAAACACTACAATACCACTATCCAGGTCATTATGGTTGATGCTATCCTTCCAACGGGCTATCCAACACCCTTAGTTGCTGCTAGATTTGCTTTGGGGCTAGGAATCCCCTAGTTCTCTAATTATATTGTCATCTCCCATGCCACCTCACTATAGATTTTTGACAAGGTTCTGCAGCTCGCCCGACAACAACTCAACAACCATTAGCTAAAAATACCAAGGAAGGACTACAAGAAGATGAAGTTGGAAATCCCCAGAGTAGACCTCAAAGAAAGCATCCAAGCAAGGATTATCTTCTTATGCTGGGTCTTCAAAGAATCATATGCCCAGGATTTCTCACCGTGGATGTACTACTTCCTATACGACATCTCCACCAATGGGCATAATTTTGACTCGGCAATAATTGTTGCCAATCATGTAGATTTTATGTTGAACAACATTGGCCAAAATTCAAAGTTCTACATGACTTTGTATGTGTAATGGGCACTGGTCCAACAAACACCCAAAATCTAGGGTTTAGTTACAATGGGCGTCCTTGGGACTAGGCCCAACCAGAATGCTTTGTGGGACCATTTCCCACAAATTCAATAGGAGGCCAGCTTCCCCAATTTTTACAGAGTAAACGACACCTTCATTTACTTCCACATTTTGATACAATCTTGGGATGCCAGTTACCAGATATCAAAGGATGCTATGGCCTTGGTGAGTACATACGAAAATTAGTTTATTCAATTTCAGAAACATTCTTACATTCAGGTGAGCGGGTTCTCCAGAAAGCCCTACCTACTCCCCAAAAATTGTTAGGATAGGATTATTCTTTTGGAGTTCTGTAGGCAAATCTAGGAACTTCACGCATTCTATGCATTGAAGAAGGTCACCTCCATCCCATTCCTAATCACTTGCGGGAACTATTCTTCCAGCCTTGTAGCGGCCAAAGAGGTAGATAATGAATTAAAGAGTCTGGTACTAGCTGAGTTCCACCTAGTGAGGAATAATTTTGACCCACTCAGCAAGATAAGTGCAATGCTGCCCCAAGCGTCCACACCCCACGAGCCTCACGTGGAGGATTTTTGGGTAGATTGCCAAGATTATTTCAATGCCCAGGAGCGGAGGTATTCAAGGATGACCAAAGGGATGATGAAGAGCCTCGGTCTTCAGACCTTTTTGAAAATTTTTTGGACAGCGGGCCCTTGGAGGACCCGCCTTACAAGCTGTAGGGGATCGATAAGATGGATCTCCCTTTGGTGGATTGGGACACCCTGGAGACCTTAACAATTTAGCATGTCACCTAGGGCATCATTCAGCGGAGCTACAAGTATTTTGCACAAGTGTGCAAGAAAATCGCCTGTTGAGGTCCAATTTTGCGGGGGTCCTCTTCGGCCTCCAGAGTGGCTGGGCAGAGAAAAGACAAGGGAAAAGAAAAAGAAATTGCCCTAACCCAAGTTCCACCCCTGGCCCCACCATTAGTTCCACCACCTATTATGGAACAACTTTACACCTAGCTTGAATCATCCTAGCAGCTGGGGGAAACAGTGAGCGCCCAACTTTCTCTTGGCCTTCCAGTTACTCCGGTGGGATCTGCCCTCTCAATAGACTTGCCATCACTCATAACATTAATGAGCCAGCTAGTGAACATAGAAGATGAGAATGCAGTTATCTTGGATGTTGGGGTCCCACTACAGACCAAAAGAAAGAAACAAGGGGTGGATAACCCTCCACCAAGCTTAGATGCAGACCCTAGGATGCTAGACATTCCCCAGGTGGAACTTATCCCTTCATCTCCTGAAGTGGAGGATCGACCAGAGGATTCCCCTCCCCATGAAAATTTTGACGACATCTTCTTAACCGAAGATCAGGTAAATCTACATGAAAATGTCGAGAGAGAAGCAGAATATATTGTCGCGCAAGAGGTGGGAAATGTCCCCGGGGAGGGAGAAATGCAACAAAAAGAAGTTTCTCCAGAAGAAGAAGTCTGGGAACAGGAACAGGAACAAGAGCAAGAAAAAGAACAAGAGTTGGTAAATATACCAAGTATAGAAGAAACACCGGTCCCAGGGATCGAGATAGGGGAAAGGAAAACATAAGATAAGCAGTTGACAACTAGGGAAACCAAACCTTTAGGAGCAAGCATACCCCCAACTGTCACTCTTCAGACACCTCTAATTACTCTAGGTGGCTAGGTTCTCTAGAGTGTGACATTTGACAAGGTGATCTTTGTGACCCAACATCCAGATCTAGGCCAGACACCTTCGCCCCCTCCAGAAGATGTGCTCCTAGAGGAGAATGTCCCAATAGCTAATACTGAAGAGATCTAGCAGCAACAAGACACAGAGGAGAACCCCAGAGATATGGATGAAGATATTACAGGTGCCAATAGTGATGGGGTCCCTGACACCAAAGATGAAAACACCACCAAGGTGGTAGAAATAGAAAATCAAGGGGAGCGAGAAAAAGAGCCCATAGAGGACATAAATGCTGAAGAAGAGTGACCCACCCCTGAGGAAGAATCCATTACCCAAGACCTAGCCATAAGACCACCCCCACCATGATAGTGGCTAGTAGAGTCAAGAAAAAGGAAGGCCCCGGTAGCAACAAGTGTTCCCCACTCTCTGGCCGAAATCATGGCCCAAAGCCAAGAGGCTCAAAAGCCCAAAAGAGCCCGGATCCTCCATACCCTTCCGACCAGTCTGGGAGGAAGAACCGTCGTAGTGGTAGCAGTGCCTCCCCCAGTTGCAAAAGCGACAATAGTAAGGGCTGGAGACTACACATTTATAGAGGTTCCTCTGGGGAGGAGGGACAAACAAGGAAAATTGGACTTGTTAAAAGAGGCTACACGGGCTATTGAGGCTTGGTACGACAAGCAAGCGTAGAAGTTGAAGGAGGAAAAATAAAAGAATGTAAATCTCCTTGGGATTCTTGCAGAATTAACATAGCCACTGGCCAAGATCCATCTAGAAGCCTCCATCTATGAAACACCACTCCCAGAGAGTGATATGGATGCTCTAAGGGCCATGAAGAAGAAGACACAAGTTGTGGACAGGTGGTTCATTGAGAAAATCATAGTCGTAAGGCAATTCTTGGTAGTGATACTCCCAGACCTTTATTAGGCCAACAATATCATCGGCCAAGTGAACAGCTCAGTCTCCCTGTGGGAGAAAGAAATGGAGAAGTATGAAGAGTGGAGGTCAGAACTAGAATAAATAATTAACTTCGGGGAAGAAGTAATTGTAAAGATAGGTATTTTGGGAGAAGAACCCTTTGGGTTCCTCTAGGCCCAGTACTCCAGACTTGGCCTCAAAATTGAGGTGAGAAAACACCTGGTAGTGGCCCTAAAGAATAGAATCCTGAAAGGCTGGAATTCTTTAAATTCATATACAACATTTGTGACAAGGGTTTCGCAAGTTGATCCCTTCACACTAGGACTTGTGCTCCAGAAGATTTTGTGTTGAGTAAATTTAATGAATTGATGGAGTCCTGGTACTAGTTCGCTGGAGATTTTGACGGAGGGAAAATGTCAAGATTAACCAAGATGATGCTCTAGAATCACAACATAGAAAAAGTAGTTGCATATTTCAAGGAGGGGGCTGACGATATTGAAGAGCATTTCAGGGTTGTCAATGATTGTTGGGAGTGCGTCAAGGACATAGATGAGGATGGAATCGGCCAGATTTTGGAGGCCTTCAAATAGAACAAGGAACAATAAAGTTCTCCAGACTCCAGAGATTTTCACCACCAGGGTAAAATTTTGAATATTTATTATTCTTTGAGCATAAGATCCCAGGATCCAAAATTCTACATCCCAGTTTTGTATTCATTCACAGTGATCTGCGTCCAGGTTCCCTAGAGCTGACTGATCACTATCAAGTGGTTAATAAGGGTTAGCAGGTTGGTGATACAGATGAGGTATGTCAAACAAAAGAGATGGCTCTGACAGGTGATTCTCCCGAGGTGCCGCTCCCGCATTAACTACCTGGTGCACATCGGAGACAGGGAGCCACAATTTGCATTTATGAGGCATGTAGCCTCAGATACCAGGATGATCAGATTTCTTCTATAAATACCCCGACAGTCTTCTCTATGCTGATTCTTCTAGATTTCTCCTCTTATCTTCCTCTTCTATCTTGTCAGACCTCTGCACTTTTCAAGGTGATTGTAAGTGGTGCAAGTAGTACCATCCATAGGATAATATATTCTATTTGTTGAGTGTATAGTTAGATTAGGTTAGTTTTAGGTCAAACTTTGTGTATAAATAAGAAGTCTGACACCATAACAAGGGTAAGAAAAATTGATGATTTTGTAGTCCAGCAAGTAATAGAAGCATAGCATTTCATTTTTAGTTGTTTCAAGAGCTCAATGCTCAGTTGTTCTTAGTATCTTAGAATGGTCCCTTGGAGCCATGGATGTATACACCAGTGAAGTAAGAACACCTTATGGCTACTTGTTATGTGTTGTTCTGATCTCTGGAGTTAGCAAATATATTTTGTGCAGTATGTTTTCTCATGTCCTTTTCTCCTATGTTCTAGTTTAGATTAATGGTTTTATTCCCCCTTACTACTGAATGCATGTGAATGACTGGTTCTTTATGTATTTGGTATTTAGTGTAGTTTCTTGCATTGAAGCTTAGTTTGATGTTTGAATATTTATTGCATAACTATAACTAGAAGCATCTATCTAACCTTGATTGATCTTTTGAAGTTTATTTGATAATCCAAATGGTTGTAGGAAGCCCCATCCCATTCAAAATCCTCAAGAAGATGAGTAGAAACCAGCTATCCCCTCAAACAATAGTCATCTGCCCAACTTAGCTCCCCGCACCGTCGAGACTCAACTAGAGGTGCTTGGAGGCTAGGAGAATTCATTCTCCGGTAAACCTCTTAAGGTGGAGTTGGCTGGTACCTTGGTACCCAGTGACAACTTTACCTTTGTTGTCAAAGCCGGTCCCAAGAAGTAGTTTTAGGAACCAAACTTTCCATGGAATAGGGTTGTCTTCACCCTTTCATTTTTAAAGAATCCTTCGATCGGCCTCGCATCCCAGAGAGTTTGTAGAACTCAGACCTCTAGTCTGAAAGAGTACAACCTAATAGATCAAACAACCAACCATTTTTATTTGGGGAGTCGCTACACATCAGAATACCCAAGTCCCTCAGATAATCTTGGGGAATATTGTTTAACCTAGCAAAAATCAAACCCTAATGGATACTTACTTTGGTAATACTGGGTCCCCAATGGGGCAGTTCCCTGGTGCTACCAATGATCTTCCTCCGCATCTGGAGAAGATCTGCCCCAAGTATGAGCATCAAGGCCCCTGAACTGCAGAAGAACATCTCCAAGCCTATAAGGATGCCATGAACAGACACCGGATACAACATCAAGATGTTGTAACCTGGATGTTCCCTCTATCTTTAGGACAAAATGAGTTAAACTGGTACCTAAACTTGCCCTTCAACTCCATCAACAATTGGAAAGATATGGAAGATGCCTTCCTGGCGGCCTTTCGCGTTCATGTGGACCCAACTTAGTCCCATAGCCAGTTTATCTCCATTAGGAAGGAACCAAATGAACCTCTCGCCACATTCAACCATTGGTTCCAATGTGCCTTGAATCGGTGCACGGGCCCTTTCATCCCATCCACTGATGTAACCATCCAGACATACCTGAATGCCCTAGACCCCATTTTTTCCACTCTCCTCTAGAGAACCACCGTCGCC
>MU227927.1:2549236-2570434 GCA_018584345.1 Thuja plicata
CCCCAATCTTGCCATGGGTGCCCCAATAATGGCCATGGGCCCACTGCTGATAGACCAACAAGACTGATATGTTTACCCATCTTAAGCCCAAACAATACCAGGTCTGGACTACAGTCCCTAGAACTAGCCGCAGTAAATGCAACAACCCTTGACACAACCCTCTAGAGTACCTTTCTTCCAATCATGGATTGTCATCCTCGACTCCGGGAGATACTGCCACTTTCCCTAGGAATTCACCATAATAGTCTTCACACTGTGACACTACTGCCTAGCTATCCATGGAGGTTGAATCCCTCTGGTGATTTGTGTCCTCCTTGACGATGGACATGGGACAACTGAAGGTGGGGCCTTCTATGCCCCACAACTCCAATTGCCAGAGAGGGAATATTTTCTCCAGCCAAAGAAACACCAATTCCAGAGGTTGAAATGACAATAATGGGCCTCAGCCCAACCAACAGTAATGGAACAACAACATAAATTCCAAAGGTCCTCCTCTGAATCAAAACACCACTCAAGGCAGTGCATGACAAAGTCATTCTATGCATCTCGCAAAATTCCACCCCCTGACCACATGGTTTAGATTGCATGACACCGACTCACATTCCAAGGTAAAAGTGCCACACTAGGGAAGATCATCATGATATCCCATTCAGACAGACAACAACCTATTGACCCTACTCCCCCAGAATCATCTTCATCATAGCCTCCTCACACTACCTTCACATGTGAGACCATCTTCTTCGGGACAAACAAAGAAGATGAAGAAGAACCTGAGTTGTAAGGGTTCTTTGACGAATCCATCTCGACCTTTAAGGCCAATGCATTCACCAGCCCATGGACTCCCTACAAAACTCAGAGTCAGGCTGGAAAAGAGCCATCTTATGTGTTAACGCCTCCCAAGAATACCACCCCCAGGACAAAACAAACAATTGATCCTTCCCGCCGAAAGGACCTGGCCCTAACCACACCAGGGATCCGTCTGGGGGAAGCCAACTTTACCTGGGGGGATGGTTTGACATCAGTAAGGAATTAGAAAGAAACACCACCTCTATGACCTTAATGGAGGTTTTGATAAATTGTCCCGAGCAGAAGAAATCTCTTCTACAACTCTTGGGAAACCCAGATGTCGTCAGTCGTCCACCAAAGACTGTCACATTTGACAATGCCAACTCAACAGTCTTCTGGGGAAACACAAAGGATCCTCCCTTCCTACTAGGCTTTAACATTCAAGGGAAGAGCCTATACAACTTCCTAGTAGATTTTGGTGCTTCAGGCAACGTCATGCCCTTATCCATATGCTAGAAGCTCAGACTCACTCCCACTCCATCCAAAGGCACAATAGTCCAATTGGACAAAACTGCTATGAAAATGGTTGGTGAGCTGAAGAACATCCAGGTTCAGCTCATCCAAGACCCACAGATATCAAGCACAATAGACATTCAAGTGGTGGAAATACCTAAAACCTACGGGATGTTATTAAGTCAGAACTAGTCGAAGGCCCTTAATGGGTATTTCTCTACGGACTTCTCCCACTTATGGCTCCCCTGGAAGGGGAAATAAAATCAAATCTGGGTGGTTAGTGAATCTAGAATGAAATAGATCCTCACTAAATTTAGGAGGGTAAATGAAGTCCTTTTCTCTAAATCCTCCCTCGGGGTGTACCACACACAAGAAATCTTAACCTTCGATTTCATCCTTGGGGAGGATCCTATAATCTCCCAGAGAATTCAGCATTTGGATGAGAAAATGAAGTGTGAGGTAGACTCACAAGGTAGCACAGCAACTCTGGCCACCCTCTTGTCTTACACTTTGTGTCAGGTACATTATGAGAAACATTCTGAACTGGAGTGTGAGCCTTGCATTGTTGTTGTTGCCTACCACATCAACGATCTCTGAGAGAAAGAACACAAAGCTGGATGTCCTGGACCAAGAAATCTACCCAACGGTACACCAGAGAAGCCACTCATCCAAGAATCTGAACTAGAAGATTATCGGGAGAAAATTCTCACCCATGCACCATCAGAGCCAAAGGAATCACCTCCTAGTCCCAAAACTATTCCAAATGCCACTTCGCCTCCCTAGCCCCAGGAAATGAATAATGACTTATATATCCTGAAGTTTGATGGATCCTGGTCTAAACAAGGCTATGGGGCCACAGTGGAACTGATCAAACCATGCGGTAAATCCTTCCTCACGTCCTACAGGTTGCATTTTAACTGCACCAACAATGTCACAAAGTTTGAGGCCTTGGTCTTCGAACTCCTGTTCACATTGAGAAAAGGGATCACTCGCCTCTGGGCAATGGGTGATTCAAAGCTGATTGTAAAACAAGTCCAGAGCCAATACACATGTCATGAAAAGAGGATGGCTGCATACCACAACCGATCATGGATTCTAATTGAATAATTTGATGCTTTTGGCATCGAGGTCATTCCTTGGAAACGTAACTATGTTCCGGATGCCCTTGTCGTGTCCGCCAACACCTTCAAGCCGATGGATAGTTCCCGGCTCCAGAAATTTTTTGTTGAAATGGTCCCCACCCCATCTATCCTAGATAATATCATGCACTTTTAGGTTTTTGAGGATGACCAATATATTCTAGCCTTCATGGCCAATGTTTCTCATCTTCGAGGATCAAATAGTGGAAGAAATTGATCATGACGATATCGGGCAGGGTGAAGAAGATGACGAGATCATCGACCTACCCACCAACACCATCCCTAAGGGGATGGTAGCTTTAGAACACATCTTTGATTCGGACCCCTGAGGCCGAGACAAGATATCATCCTCCTATGAGGGAGGAAAATTTGAGAAAGTCAATATCAATAAGGTCGATGAAGAAAAACTGGTTCACATTGGTACCTCCTGCTCCCCAAAGGAGAAGGAGAAGATTCTCATGGTTCTTCAAGAATACATTGATATTATTGGCTAGGGGTATGAGGATCTTAAAACCTATTTTACATCTATCATGACTCATACTATCCCCCTAAAACCAGATGCCAAACCCTTCCAGCAAAAGCAGAGGCCGGTAAACCCGTTGATCAAACCCCTAATCCATCAAGAGGTTCAAAAATTACTCTCAGCCCAGATTATATTTCCTATCCAACAAACAACCTGGTTTGCCAATGTCATCCTTGTGTGCAAGAAGAATAGTGAGATCCACCTGTGTGTGGTTTTTTTCAATTTAAATAAGGTATCCAAGAAGGACAATCATCCTCTCCCCTCATTGGATGAGGTGTCACAAATTGATAATGATTCCCAAATGATGTCCTTCTTGAATGGGTACTCCGGATACAACCAAGTTATGGTTAAGTTTGAAGATAGAATGAAAATGGTGTTCACCACCAAGTGGGGAAAATTTGCATATCGCATAACATGCTTCAACCTGATCAACGCAGGGGCCACATTTCAAAAGGCTATGGACATTGTGTTCGAGGGCCTGGTCAACAAGTGCATAAAAATCTACATGGATGATTTAACATTATTTTCCTAGGACATGCGTGATCATTCCACCCACCTCACTCAAATCTGCGAGAGATGTCGTTGATATGGCAACCGCCTCAACCCCAAGAAATGCATATTCAGGGTCACCGAAGGGAAACTGCTTGGAAATATGGTCTCTAAGAAGGGGATATCCATTGACCCTAAAAGAGTTAAAGCACTACTGAATCTACAAATGTCAGGCAGTAAGAAGGAGATAAGATCTTTCTTCTTATCTCAATAACAAATGCCCGGAGGGACTCCCCCCAACAAACATCATGCCCTACTACTGAAAAGTGCACACTTCATGATAAAAAATGGAATGCTTTTCTATAGGAACTTTGAGGGGATTTACCTCCGGTGCATAGACAGAGACCAAGCTGCCAAAATGATAGAAGAATTCCATGAGCAGTTCAGAATTGAGCATGGCTCAGCTAATGCCACTGCCCATCAGATTCTCTGGGTCAGATATTACCGTCCCTTCATCTTCAAAGACATCCACACTCATGTAAGAAAGTGCCACACTTATCAAACCGTAGCTCATCGAGAGTCGAACCCGGCAATACCTTTACAACCGATCTTTGAAGTTTGACCCTTCGCCCAATGGGCATTCAATTTTATCAAGGAAATAAACCTTGAATCATCTTTCAAACATTAGTATATTTTGACTGCGATTGATTATTATACTCGGTGGTTTGAGGCAATCCAAAGAAAGAACAACACGACGGATGTAGTTATCAAGTTCTTGGAAGAAAACATAGTCACAAGGTTTGGAATTCCCTTCGCTATCATGTGTGACAATGGTCTGATGTTTTCTTTAGCACAACTATTAGGATGGACCTATGAGAGGAAGATCACCTTGAAGTTCTCTAGCAACTATTATCCCCAAGGTAATGGTGTTGGCGAGTCTACCAAAAAAAACCTACTAGAGGTGATCAAATATTTGCTAGAGAAAAATCCCCGGGACTGGCACCAAAAGCTTAGGTTTGCCCTCTGGGAAGATCGTATCAAAATAAAGGCAGCCCTGGGGATCTCCCCATTTCACCTAGTTTATAGCCAGAGTCCAATGTTCCCAATCAAATTACAAATATCGGTTTTACAATTCATGCAGGAATTCAATGCCTGGGACAACATTGTGGAGGTTCACCTTTTGAACCTGTTGAGAATGGAGGAACAAAGAGATGCGACACTTGAACATTTTGCATGTCATCAAGTAGTCATCAAATGATGGTTCGACCGGAGAGCCCAATAAAAATCCTTTTGAGGTTCGGATCTAGTCCTTCTTTGGGACAAGGCCCGGGAATAGAAAGGAAAGCACACTAAGTTCCAAAGGCTCTAGATTGGACCATACCTAATCTCAGAGTCCTGTGGGGCTAACACTTACTGCCTCAACACCATGACCGGAGAAGCCATTCCATTTCCCATCAATGAATAGTTTCTCAAACACTACTTTGAATGAGGCGGGAGGTAAGTTGCCCAAAGTTGTATTATATGTGAATATTTTCCTGCTTGTAATTATCTTTCCCGGCACTCCTTGGGAGTTTCTTTTCCTTGTGAATAGTTGTTGGCTATCTTCTGGGGTTGTCTTCTTTCCTTTTTGCTTTGCTTTGTCTTTTGGTTTTCTTTGTTTAATTTGTGTCTTGTGTTTTGGGTTCCCAGTGGGTTGTCCCCTTCTTGTAGATAGGTATGCTTTGCATGACATCTAGTCCCTGGAATGGTACTTTATGCATTTTGGTTAGTCCAGAATCTATTATTAGCATGCTAGAATTTGTCTGCACTTGAGAGTTATTTTGTATGCATGGTAAAAGGTTATGGGAATTATTCATTAGATTCACATCCCGAAAGTTTTGACATTAGTTAACAGAAAATCTAAGAAGCAAGTAATTGTATGATCCTTGAGAACAGATCAGTGGCACTAGTTATTGGCCATGTCTAAAAAATCAAAAGACTATCCCGGGTCTGGAACTTCTCTCCTATTCAGAAAATTTAAATGGATGGCAAGGTGAAAGAAGTACCACCGTAAAACTTAGCTAAGCTTAAGGTTCATGGTGAAAGAAGTACCACCTTCCCCATCTTCAAAAGAAAAGAAACTGGAGAATAGAGAATTTCAGGATCCGGGGGATCATGCAAGATATAGTGATTTTGGTCCGATATACTTAGTGCCCTCTCTCTGCTTCTCCCAGAAGTCTTTGGCTTGATTTTCTTCCAAAGAACACACTTCAAGCTAACAAAAGATTAAAGGATTTAATCAGAATGAGTTGGATTTTCTCAGACACCTCGCACCTTGCAAGTGAGATGCTCTAGGTAAAGATGATTTATGGTTTTGCTAACCAGAGATTCTGTGGTTCTCAAACGCACTAAGGCATTCGTCCTAGCGAGTCACCATTTGTTATACCCTACATACCCGTCCCTACATTTTGTTGGATTTTTTTTTGCTTTTTCCTTGTTCCTTTTTCTTTTGTTTTCTTCTGGCCTTTGCTTCTGCGGGGTCGCTATTTTCTTTTCTTTTGGTTTCTCTCCCTCCGAGACCCGATCACGGAGTGTTTTTGTTTCTTTGTACCAGTCAGATTTCAGACTCTAGGATTCTTTGCCATTGCTTCCTCTTTTATTAGAGGGTGTGGTTGCATAGGATCCCCGTGCCTACAGTCTGGAGGTTTGCCTTTCCTCAGGACTTGCGAAAGGAAGCGGTACATTTTCACCTAAGGGTATAAATGGGATTTCACTTGTCATTTTTATATTTATCGTGAACAAATTACCCTGAGTGATTAAGAATGATTAAGTGCAATTTGTGCAAAATTACTAGTGAGCTTAGTATGTTTTCTTTGAGTGTTTAGCAGTGAAGTTTGAGCTTGCGCGTTCTTCTGGTTACCTTGCAAGTTTTTTGGTGTTTGTGGTTCATGAAGTCACTAGTTTGCAGAGCACCTCCCGTGCTCCTCCTCTAGCATTTCCTGGTTTCAAGGTAGGCACTTCTGGTTCTCTTTTTATCTTCTTTGTTTGTTTGTTTGTGTTTCGAGTTTTCTTTTCGCTTTGTTTTCCTTCTACTTCCTAGTTTTTTGTTGTCACCTCCCGTTGGTGGGATGGTTTCAAAGGAAGGTTATCTGCCTTCCGTGTGCTATATTTTTCATACATTTTGTGAATAATGTGAGCTTTCTTGTAAATCATTGTAAATTCTGTAAATGGTTGTAATTTCTTTATAAATTGTTAGTAGTCTGTAGGTTAGTCAATTGTCTAGTATGTAAATCCATTCCTCAACCTCCTATTCTTTGGAGGTCTTTGTATATGTTGTATATAGCACGCATTTATAGAGTGGTTTTCTGTAAATTTGCAGGTTGGTTTGTACATTCTGTCGTGGCCAACCCGCCCTTTGGCAAGCTTGTCATGCTTTTTTGCATTGTCTACCCCAAAAATGAGCTCGCCCACTTGGTTTATGCCTAGTTTGAGCTCGGCACCTTGCCTGTTCAAGCCATGGCGATTTTCACTCTTCTCTATTGTTTCAGCATTGACGATGGGATTAACTTCCCCCACGTATAAGCATCCAAAACTATCCCATCTGGCATTCAATTCATCAGTGTCGAGATGTCTATCATCTTTAATGTCATTACTCCATTTATTGCATAACCATGCAACAAAACACGTCAGCCTAGTACGGCTCACTCCCCGGTCATGTCAATAATAGTTAGTTTCTATGGACTCTGGGTTCCATGCAATCCCATGACCTTCATCACATTGTCACATAAACCAGAATCCCCGGAACCCCTAGGTGCCGATTAAAACCCAAAGTAAGTTACTGTTTATTACATTTCCAGGATTTGATGCAAGCTAACATCTTTTTTGACAGGTGCAAAATGGGATGAAACATCCAGATCCTGGAACTTTATATTTTATAACTTGTATTAATGGTTGTCTGGTTGTGCGGGTTATCAACAATTCAACAATCAGTATGTCTGAAGTAGCGACTCCTCCCATAAGTCCAAAACTTCCAGCCACCTCAACTAGGGAAGCCACCAAGTCAAAGGCCGAAAGGGCACTGGAAAACCTCTTTATTATATCCAAACATCCAAAGGATGGTGCCCTTGTAAGATCCAAGGTGGATTCTAAGTTACATCTAGTCACCGACACTAAGGTCAAACCTTGGGCCGGATTACAAGGTGTAATCAGAACAATGTTTGCCCAGTGTACCGCCAGAGATAATATGGCAAAGAATGCGGCTGCCTCCGGCATTATCAAAGCCACCTGCTTCCCTTACTCTGTACAGGCCTTGGGGTTGATCCTAACTCTAGTCAAACACTACAACACCACTATCCGTGCCATTATGCTTTTTTCTATCCTTCCAACGGGCTATCCAACGCCCTTAGTATCTTTGGACATTGCTACATTTTCTTCAGGGCTGGGAATCCCCCAGTTCTCTAATTCTAATTTCATCTCCTGCGCCACCTCATTGTAGGAGTTTGACAAGGTTCCGCAGCTCACCCGACAACATCTCAACACCACTGGCTGAAAACACCAAGGAAGGAGTACATGAAGATGAAGTTGGAGATCCCCAAAGCAGACTTCAAAGAAAGTATCCAAGCAGGGATCATCTTCTTATGTTGTGTCTTCAAAGAATCCCATGCCCAGGATTTCTCACCATGGATGTACTACTTCCTATATGACATCTCCACCAATGGGAAAAAGTTTGACTGGGTAATAATTATTTCTAATCATGTAGATTTTTAGTTGAACAACGTCGACCAAAATTTGAAGTTCTACATGACTTCATATGTGTTATGGGCACTAGCGCAGCAAAGACCCAAAATTTGGAGTTTAGTTACAGTGGGAGTCCTTGGGACCAAGCTTGACCAGAATGCTTCGTGGGACCATTTCCCACAAATTCAATGGGAGGCCAACTTCCCCAATTTTTGAAGAGTAAACGACACCTTCGTTTACTTCCACATTTTGATACCATCTCGGGATGTCGGTTACCGGCTATCAAAGGAGGCTATGGCCTTGGTGAGTACATACGACAATTATTTTATTCAATTTCAACAACATTCTTACATTCGAGTAATCAGGTTCTTCAGAAAGCCCTACCTACTCCCCAAACATTGTTGGGATAGGATTATTATTTTGAAGTTTTGCAGGAAAATCCTGGAACTTCATGCATTCTATACATTGAAGAAGGTTACCTCCATCCCATTCCTAATCACTTGCGGGAACTATTCTTGCAGCCTTGCAGCGGCCAAAGAGGCCGATAATGAATTAAAGAGTTTGGGACTGGCTGAGTTCCACCTAGCGAGGAACAATTTTGACCCACTCAACAAGATAAGCACAGTGTTGCCTCGGGTGTCCACACCCCACAAGCCTCACATGGAGGATTTATGGGAATATTTCCAAGACGATTTCAATGCCCGGGAGCGGAGGTATTCAAGGATGACCAAAGGGATGATGAAGAGCCTCAGCCTTCAGACCTTTCCAAAAGATTTTTCGGACAGCGGGCCCTTGGAGGACCCGTCTTACAAGCTACAGGGGATTGACAAGATGGATCTCCCTTCGGTGGATTGGGACACCCCGGAGACCTTAAAAATTAAGGATATTACCCAGGGCATCATTCAGCGCAGCCATGAGTATTTTGCACAAGTGTGCAAGAAAAGTGCCCACTGGGGTCCAATTTTGCAGGGGTCCTCTTCAGCCTCCAGAGTGGCTAGGCAAAGTAGAGACAAGGGAAAAGAAAAATAAAGTGCCCGAACCCAAGTTCCACCCCTGGACCTACCATTAGTTCCACCACCTATTATGGAACAACTTCACAACCAAATTGAATCATCCCAACAGCTGGGGGAAACAGTGAGTGCCCAACTTTCTCTTGGCCTTCCAGTTACTACGATGGGATTCACCCTCCCGACAAGATCGCCATCACTTGTAGCATTAATGAGATGGGTGGTGAACACAGAAGACAAGAATGCAACTATCCTGGACATCGGCATCCCGCTATAGACCAAAAGAAAGAAACCAAGGGTGGATAACCCTCCACCAAGCTCAGATGCAGGCCCCAAGATGCCAAACGTTCCCCAGGTGGAACTTATTCCTTCATCTCCTGAAGTGGAGGATCATCCAGAGGCTTCCCCTCCCCATGACAATTTTGACAACATCTTCCAAACTGAAGATCTGGTAAATCTACATGAAGATGTCGAGAGAGAAGCAGAAGAGATCGCCACGCAAGAGGCGGGAAATGCCCCTGGGGAGGGAGAAATGCAACAAAAAGAAGTTGCTCTGAAAGAAGAAGTCATGGAACAAGAACAAGAATAGGAACAAGATTAGGAACAAGAATAAGAATAGGAGCAAGAACAAGAGTTGGTAAATATACCAAGTATAGAAGAAACACCGGTCCCAGAGACCGAGATAGGGTAAAGGAAAGTAGAAGATGAGTAGCTGACAACTAGGGAAACCGGACCTTCGACAGAAACCGTACCCCCAACTATCACTCTTCAGATGCCTCTAATTACTCCAGGTGGCCAGGTTCCTCGGATTGTGATGTTCAGTGAGGTGATCTTTGTGACCCAGCATCTAGATCCAGGCCAGACACCTTCGCCTCCTCTAGTAGAGGTGCTCCCGGAGGAGAATGTCCTGGTAGATAATGCTGAAGAGATCCAGTAGAAAAAAGACACAGGGGAGAACCACAGATATATGGATGTAGATATTACAGGTGCCAGCGGCAATGAGGTCCCTGACACCACAGATGAAAATGCCACCAATGTGATAGAAACAAGAAATCCCAGGGAGTGAGAAAAAGAGGCCACATAGGACATAAATGCTGAAGAAGAGCGGTTCAGCCCCGAGGAAGAATCTAGTACCCAATACCTAGCCATGAGACCACCATCGCCACCATAGTGGCTGGTAGAGTTGAGAAAAAGGAAGGCCCCGACAGTAGCAAGCATTCCCCGCTCTCTAGCTGAAATGATGGCCCAAAGCCAAGAGGCTCAAAATCTCAAAAGACCCTGGATCCTCCATACCCTTCAGATCGGTCCGGGAGGAAGCACTGTCATAGTAGTAGTGATGCCTCCCCCAGATATAGAAGTAGTAGTATTAAGGGCCGAAGACTACACAGTTATAGAGGTTCCTCTGGGGAGGAGGGACAAACAGGGAAAATTGGACCTGTTAAAAGAGGCTACCTGGGCTATTGAGGCCCGATACAACAAGCAGGCGTAGAAGCTAAAGGAGGAAAAATAAAAGAACTTAAATCTCCTCTGGCTTCTTGCCAAATTAGCATAGCCATTAGCCAAGATCCATCCGGAAGCCTCCACCTTTGGAACACCGCTCCCACAGGGTGATACGGATGCTCTAAGGGCCATGAGGAAGAAGGCATAGGCTGTGGACAGTTGGGTCATTGAGAAAATCATAGCCGTAAGGCAATTCTTGGCAGTGACACTCCCAGACCTTTATCAGTCCAACAACATCATCGGCCAAGTGAATGGCGCAGTCTCCCTGTGGGAGAAAGAAATGGAGAAGTATGAAGAGTGGAGGTCAGAACTAGAAGAAATAATGAACTTCGGGGAAGAAGTCATTGAAGAGACAAGTATTTTGGGAGAAGAACCCTTTGGGTTCCTCTGGGCCTAGTACTCCAGACTTGGCCTCAAAATTGAGGTGAGAAAGCAACTGGTAGCGGCCCTATAGAATAGAATCTTGGAAGTCTGAAATTCTTTAAATTAATATACAACATTTGTGACAAGGGTTTCGCAAGTCGATCCCTTCATCACTGGGACTTGTGCTATGGAAGATTTTGTGTTGAGTAAATTTGATGAACTGATGGAGTCTTGATACCAGTCCGCTGGAGATTTTGATTGTGGGAAAACGTCAAGATTAACCAAGATGATGCTCTGGGCTCACGACACAGCAAAAGTAGCCGCAGATTTCAAGGAGCGGGCCAATGATATTGAAGAGAAGTTAGGGGTTGTCAATGACTATTGGGACTGCATCAAGGATGTAGATGAGGATAGATTTGGCTAGATTTTGGAGGCCTTCAAACAGAACAAGGAACAATAAATGTCTTCAGACTCCAGATATTTTCACCAACAAGGTACAATTTTGAAGATTTATTATTCTTTGAGCGTAAGCTCTCGGGCTCCAGAATTTTGGGTCCTAGTTTTGTATTCATTCACAGTGATCTGTGTCCAGTTTCTCCGGAGCTAACCGATCACTGTCAAGCAGTTAATAAGGGTCATCAAGTTGGTGATCTAGATGAGGTACGTTAGATGGAAGAGATAGTTCTGACAGGAGATTCTCCCGAGGCGTCGCTCCCGCATTAACTACTTGGTGCACATCGAAGATAGGGAGCTGTAATTTTCATTTATGAGGCATGTAGCCTCAAATACTAGGATGATTGGATTTCTTCTATAAATACCCCGACACTCTTCTCTATGCCGATTCTTCCAGATTTCTCCTCTTATCTTCCTCTTCTGTCTTGTTAGGCCTCTGCACTTTTTGAGGTGATTGTAAGTGGTGCAAGTAGTGCCAGCCACAGGATAATGTATTCTATTTGATGAGTGTATAGTTATATTAGGTTAGTTTTAGGTCAAACTTTGTGTATAAATAAGAATTCCCATGCCTTAACAAGGGTTGGCAAAATTGATGATTTTTCAGTCCAACAAGTAATAGAAGCATAGCATTTAATTTTTAGTTGTTTCAGAAGCTCAATGCTCAGTTTTTCTTAGTATCTTAGAATTCTCCCTTGGAGCCATGGATGTATACACCAGTGATGCTAGAACCGTTTGAGTCAATGAAGAAGGAAGAACATTTTATGGCTACTTGTTATGTGTTGTTATGATCTCTGGAGTTAGCAAATATCTTTTGTACAGTATCTTTTCTCATGTCCTTTTCTCCTATGTTCTAGTTTAGATTAATGGTTTTATTCCCCTTGCTACCAAATGCATGTGAATTGCTGGTTTTTTATGTATTTGGTATTCAGTGTAGTTTCTTGCATTGAATCTTAGTTTGATGTTTGAATATTTATTGCATAACTATAAGTAGAATCATGTATCTAACCTCAATCGATCTTTTGAAGTTTATTTGATAATCCAAATGCTTTCAGGAAGCCCCATTCCATTTGAAATCCCTGAGAAGATGAGTAAAAACAAGCTATCCCCTCTAACAATAGTCACGTGCCCAACTTAGCTCCCCACACCGTCGAGACCCAACTACCAGGTGCTTGGAGACTAGGAGAATTTGTTCTCCGGTAAACCTCTTCAGGCGGAGTTGGTCGGTACCTCAAGACCCAGTGACAACTTTACCTCTGTTGGCGAAGCCAGTCACAAAGTCCTGTCAACACCATCCCCACCAGGGTTTTCCCTTGGCCAGGGTTTCCTCAACAAAAAATCATGGTGTAATGAGTTGTGTGTTATTTTCATTTCGGAAATCATATGGTTTATGTGGAATTGGTTTGAGTTTAATTTAAAGTGATGTAATATTGATTCACCCCCCTCTCAGTATTACTTAATCCTAACAGTATGGAGTCTCTAAAAATTTCTCAAGTGTCCCCATGTCAATGCTTAAAGATGCGTCCTCCAAATCAGGTATACTAGGCCACACTACTGAAAAAGAAAAACTAGGATCTAATGAGGATGAATGTAGAAAAATATCTAAACACTCAACTATCTCTTCTGAATATAAAGAAACCTTGTCCAAATGTTGGTCCAAAGTGTCCACAATCATGTCAAACTATGAAGGATGATCAAGTAGAGAATGAAGAAGACATTCCAAGTGTTCCCTCACAACAGCTAAAGAAGGATCATCTCCATCAAAGAGATGATGAATATCATCAATGATGTCTCCCAAATATATAATTTAGGACTCCACAAACAAACCTGCAATATTTGTTAAGTAGTCATCCCAAAGAACTGTGTCTGGAAGACAATGTATATCCTATTGTTTTGAATCACAAGAAGCCAAAACTACAGCAACAAAAACATCACCAAGAACAATAGTATATGTGACATCAATAGGAGGATATGGAATGAAAGGCTCAGGAAATTGATCACAAGTGAGAATACCCAAGTTCAAGTAGCCAAAGTTCATCTCAAAATCTAAATCCGCGCTAGAAGTGTGATCAACAACTAAAGAATCACTGTCATCGGGAACACAATCTACAAAGGATTATAGTCACAATGTATAATCCACCACCCCAGTAGCAATGAGAGCTCCACCCTCCAAGAATCTAATGATAACTAAATCAGGTTTGAACTCTACAGTCTTTGATGCAGGAGCATCCTTGGGTTATTGGCAATCTATTTAAACTAATTCAAACTATTTAAATTATTTTAAATGTTTTTTATTTAAATATTTATCTTTGTCTAAAACTGATGTTTAATATATTGTGATTTGACATGGAATTATTATTTTCATCAAGTACATCAATCTTCCAAACACTTTTACTCAATTATTCATTATGACAAACTAATGGTTCAAATGTTATAATTATTTGCCTGTACACCTTCAAATACATCTCCACCAACATTTCATTGACTATCACATGCCTTAGATTTAGAGCATAGTTAGTGAATACAATGTTGAAAACAAGAAAGTGGATGCCCAAAATGTCATACCCAACAACAATAGTTGCAACCTAGTGTTGTGAAAAGTTGTAGACCAAGTACTCTAGTGAAACCTTGTGTAAGAGCTCCTCAAAAGGCTTCTCCAATCCATGGAAAGTTGTCTACAATATGCCTTCCATTTTTTTGGGAATGTCGACGATGCTATTTGTTGGTAGACCTTCAATTGGTGGTAATGATTGCTCCATCAAATCAATCATTTTGCTTGACTTCAATAATCACATAATTTTAGAAAATATCAATCAAGTTTTGGGATTTGTAATTTTATCATAATTTATAGCTAGTAATTAATCCTTCTTCATCCACATTTGAATGACTATATTTAAGTGTAATCAAATATAAGAGAGACAACCCAAAGAAACCAAATAATGGGCTAGACAAGCATTTTCCTTTTATTTGATGCCATCAAATTTAAAGTTGTTACAATTTAATATAATATAGTAGTCAAAACCTACTCTCCTTAAACAACGCCAAGTTCAACTTTCAAACAACCAATAATAAGTTTACACCTTACCCATCTCAAAAAAATGGTAAATGTTTATCCTAAACTTTTTAACCAATTAAACATAATCTTAGACCAAATAATTTCATTACTTAAAATTATTATAGATCCAAAGACATAATAATACTCAAACAAGATCTAAAATCAAAGAATGAAACACTTGAATGAAATTACCTATCATTTAAGAAGGTTGTTTAGCCCACAATTGTTACATATCATTAGAGTTGCATGTGCAAAATAAAGAAAGTAACATGGGGAAGAAAATGGTAGTTGTCACCCATCTGAAATTAGATTCCACAGATTCTGAGTCATACAAGTTATGTTTGAACTTAGTCACATTTAAAAATGTTTCTACCAAATTATCTAACAATCTCTTTGCACTTGCAATGTCTTAAAAATATCATGATGTTGATCCATGTTATGTGTAGTTTGTTTGACATATGTTTATCCAACACTTATTATGCATTATGAAGTCAATATTTGTTGCTTTTGCATCAAATTGCATTCCCCAAATATTTTTATTTCGATTTTTAGTGAGAAAAACTTTCATTCTTTGTTTTGAGTAAAATGTCCACCATTTGCTATAGAACAATATTTCCTCGTTGAAATTACTCCAAAAACATGGTAACCCATCCTTTCGTTTCATCAACCAAAAATTATTTCACATTAAAAATACACATGTGTACATCTCCACTTATCAAATTGCATTCCCCAAATATTTTTATTTTGAGTTTTAGTGCGCAAAACTTTCATTCTTTGTTTTGAGTAAAAGGTCAACCATTTGCTATAGAACAATATTTTCTCGTTGAAATTACTCTAAAAACATGGTAACCCATCCTTTCGATTCATCAAACACAAATTATTTCACATTAAATATACATATGTGTACATCTCCACTTAGATATATTAGAATATGAAAATACATTATTTTTTAGCGTTATAATCATATTTTCTACATCTTTTATAAATTAATATGTAATTTTATAATATTTAAATAAATATATTATTATAATAATCATATCATAATATAGAATATAATTTGAATAGTATATTTTGAAAAGTAACATAACAATGAATTTGAAGATATATTGTGAATTGGGCAAATGGATGTATCTATTTTGAAAAAATATGATTAAGAGAAATTAAGGGAAATGGTTCTCCTTTGATAAAAAAAAAGATTATGCATAAGGTGGTTTAGAATGAAGTACTAACGAAGTTCTTACAACACAAATACAAGAACCACCTAACATTAGTCTTAGGTTGAAATCTTTTGAACTAAGAACAAATGACTAAGGGGTATCCATTCCATCAAATTTCATCTTTATGGTGTCAGACCTTACATTCAAGCCTAGTAGGCTCATTTAGAACACTTCAACCACAGATAAAGCAAGAAGTTGTTGACCAAAAAAGTGTTTTAATTTATTTATTACTAATTTAATTGAAGTTATTTATTTATTTAAAAAGGTGTTTTTTAATGATAAATAATTAAATATTATATCTTAAAAATTAAACATTATTAGATTAAATGGCTATTTAGTAGGAATTATAATAAGGAATAGATAATTGTATTAATGTAACATTGAAATTTTATATTCAAACTAGATTTAATATTTAAACTATATATATTTTAGTTTTACCTTTGTCTAAAATTGATTCTTAATATAATTCTGATGTGACATGGACTTTTATTCTTATCCACTACATCATTGTTCCAAATATTTTTTTACTCAGATCATTTATGATGAACTAATGGCTCAACTTTTATATTTATTTCCCTATACTCGTTCAAATACTTCTCCACCAAAATGTTATCTACTATCACATGCCACAAATTTACACAGCAATAACAATTGCAACCTAGCACTATAAAAAGTTGTAGACCAAGTAATCTAGTGAATCCTTATGTATGAGTTCCTCAAAAGACTTCTCCAATCCATTAGAGTTATCTTCAATATGTATTCCGTTTTATTGGAGATGTCGGTGATGCTCTCTACCCTTATTGTATACCATCAATTAATGGCTAAAATGTGTGAAAATTGGGATCATAACCTATCTAGATATAAACTAAGATCTCAATAATTCAAACAAGATCATTTCAAGGAACAATAGACAAGGTTCAAATTTAGTCCTAAAAGGAGAGTTGAACATTTTGATTGGTTGTTCCCTTTTTTATTATGATGAAGTTGAAATGAATATGCAAGATCTAGTTTAAATTATATGAAATTGACAACCTTCACTAATAAAAATGAAATACCAAATGGAAAATCCACACGGTAGATCATATATGGAAAGATTAGATAGAGAGGGATTTGCAACTAAAATCTAGGTCTAAAAAATGTCGATAGGGTTGGCGGGTGCCTTAGTCTGAGAGTATCCAAATCAATAGTAAGTTCCAAATTGAAAATCAAGAGGCCTTGTTGTCTCTTCAAAAAATCAACTGAAAAGTGTCATACATAGTTGGAGGATGTCCTAGTCTAGATGTTTCTATCTACTTGAAGTTTGTGATCATTTATCTTTGTCTACTATCACACTTGTAGCACTCTTTGTTGTCAGATTTGAACCTACCACATGAAAATGGAAAAAATGGTTGTGTTGTATAGGGTCTTACCTAATTCAAACCTAGATTTTTTGTTTCCACCTCCACTACAATAATGGTTGATGAAAAAATATCTTATCCTCATAAAGGATAAAGGTTAAAATCTTATTGAAATGCTTGAAAATCGACAAAATGTTACCTTTATATATGAAACCCTTGGTTTGAAGTCTCAAATAAGGTTTGATGTTGCTTGAATGATGTTAGTGCATGCCTTCACCATGGAGGAACACATTATGATTGATCATGATTGTTGAAACAAACATGGTGACTTGAATTCTTGACTCCTTGATAGTATACATGTGCTCAATTGCCTTGCTTATTCTTGATTGAATGCTCATAATAAGTCTTAGAGTTCAAGTGAGAGAGGGATTTGTATTTATATGCAACTTACACCTTTTCAGAATTAATTTTTGGGGAAGGCCAACATTGGGGAGAAATTTCTCACTACCTAAAAATTTGACCATTATAATTCAAAATTTAGGGCCAAACTACTTAGACAGGGACGTTGCACACCCTAGTCCACCAAGAAAGGGACACCAAGCTCCCTAATCCCAACAATTTGAGCCAAAAAAAATCATGTATAGGAGATTGCACAAAGTTTCTAGAAATAGTCCTAAGATTGAACGCACTCATTCTTGAACCAGGTACATTAAGCAGTACCACTAAAGTGGTTCCAAAGTAACTGTGAAACTACAAAGGGTTACAATTTAATAGACTATTGTTAGCCCCCACTTCATCCAGAGTGTGTTCACTTACGCTCATACTCTTGGTAAAGTAAAGAGAAGCAAAAATATACTTTCATAAAGACATCAAAGAGAAAAGACAACACCAAGCTTGGCAATGTGGTAGCCCCCATGGATTAGGATCTTATCAATCTACAATATCATGATAAAAGACAAGTACAAAGTGAGAAATATGATCAACGTTGGTAACACATGCATAGCATGCAAAAACAAAGAGTTATGGCTTTGTTTAAATTCTATGTGTATACAACCACACATGGTTAGAGAATGAGAATCCCTCACATGTGATAAGGAAATAATACAAATTAAAGATACCAATAAAAACAATATTATGTGACCAGTGAGTTTGGGGTCATCTATTGTAAATGACATGTATGAAATTGTAAAGGAGCTATATAAATGCGGGTTCACATTTTTGTGAGATTACTATGAGTTCATGGATGGGATAACACAGTCAAATTAGTGCATGAATCATGGATTAGAAGAAGACATAATGGTCATATCAAGAAAACCAATAACTTGTTCCTTCTTCCTAGTTATGGGTTTTATGTTATCTTTTTGTGAAAGTGACTTGTGTCACTTATTGTAACTAAAGTTAGATTTGGGCTTGATCTCTATAAAAGTTAGTTATATCCTAAATTGTTCAAGAAAGTAGTTATAAGAAGTAATTTCTTATACTAAGTGGTTACCAAAGTAATTACCTTAAGTAGTTATCCTAAGTAGTTATGCTAAGTAGTTACAAAGAAGTTATTCTGTGAGCCTATACATACAAGGATAATCCAAATTTAATGAGACTCTTATAGAGGGGAAACTTTGGAGAATTTTCTAGAGAAAATTTTGGAGAACTTATATGTTCTAACTTTTTATAGAATGGTTTACGAACTTGTATATTTCATAAAGACAATAAAGGAAGAATTTTAATCGTACATTTTGGATGTCCTATGTTATCATTAATAATCTCTCATTTATTAAATTTATAATCCTTCTATCTCATCATGCAAATCATGATTTATCCATTAAAATATTTATAGTTTGTGCAATTGATGTTATGATACACAAGCATGCTTTGGTATCTCAGTTTGAATGTGTTGAAGTAGTTTATCTCTTCGTATGTTGAGATTCATCATCCTTAGTTAATTTCCATTTCATCTATAAACATATTTGGTGATAAACCCATTTTCAATTGTTATCAGTTGTAAAATCCTATTTGGTATCTATAGGTTTTCCAATAGGGTTTATGTTATTTGTCTTTATTTAGTTTTGTCTTTTCTCCTTTTTGTACTTTCAAATTAAAAGTATATAGAAACTAAAAATACCCCCATCATGAAAGGGAGCTACCCCTCTCACAAACAGAGGAAGATAGACATTCTACAACAATTTATTCAACTGTTAGCACGGTTGTCATTGCTCCTCGGGTGAACATGGTCGATTTTGAAGATGAATTCGCAGTGACAACTGTGTTTACCAACACTATCATAAATTATTTATTTATTTAAAGGGTAGACTTGTCATGTCCCCTTTCTAACATATTTTTAATATTGACTATTAGCCCATTTCTAGGGCATAAATCAACCACAAGAACAAAAAAGGAAACACAACAATAACATATATAACAACTTATATTATCTCTAAAAATCAATTACACAAGATATGAACAACTGATAACAATTTTTATTCAATAATCGAGCATTACAAGCAACATGTCGGGATGTAAGGCCTTTCCGATTATGGCCAAAACAACAGAAAGTTCAACAAGATCTCGTAGGATCCAACTTCACTAGTCTACCCTATAGCTAAGTGGAAGAAACCAGATCTAAACTTGTGCTTGCAAGCCACCAAGCAATCTTAGAAGTTCCTTTCTTACCCACTTACTATTGTTTGCTATCAACTCACTCCCTCTACCTATGCCCTCCTTTTCAAATGCTACCTAAACACTCCTTATATATAACACAACAAAAAGTCAGCTTCACAAACAAATATTAAATGATAGTCGGCCCATTACAATCTGCGATGAATCATATAAATGACCCAGTCGGCTGCAAACTAACAATAAACACATACAAGAAAGTAGCAATCTAGATTTTAGGCTCACACAAGGTCCAACGCATTAAATCCGCATTCCTCAGAACTCTGCATGATCCCAACGACCCCCTCAAATCACAGACGCAATCTCCAATGTCTGCCCAATCCATAAAATCCAGTCGGTGAACTCATCAACCGAGACCCCCAAGTCGGTATCAAGCACAAACAAAGCCACCGAGCCCATTCGTTGAATAAGTGCTGCCAACAAACACTGAGTCCATTCGGTGAAGCAAAACGCTCCTTCCACTGAGAACCAAGCACCGAAATGACCAAGAACAACCAGACTCCACCGAGCTCTGCCAACTCACCTATTGAGCACAAAACATAACTTAAACATATTTTTGGTCGACATCAGAATGCCAACTTCCCTAGGATGCTCCTGCATCAAAAGGAGAAGGGGGGAGAGATTTATGTATAAGAGGGAGAGATTATTTTCTGATTGAGAGATTGTTAGAGAGACACTGGAAGATATATTATGGATATTGTTGGTAGTACTATTGATATGGTTTCTTTGTGCATTGATTTAATTTTTCACATCATATGTTTCCATCAATGCCAAAGGTGGAGATTGTTGGATATTGTTGCATATATATTTGTTGGCATTAATGTTTTGACATTGATGTCACCATATTCCTACTGTTGGAGATAGTGTTCTTGGTATGTTTAGTGAGAAGATTATTTTTCTATGGCTACTCTATTGAAGATCGGATTTTGTGAAGGTCGAGATGATTTTAGTGATGTCTTTAGTTGATCTATTTTAACTTACAGAGGTTCACATGATGATTGAGTGAGCTATGATTGATTTATCACAGACTGGCATTTTGGTTGTTAAGGCAGAGACAATGTTACAAATCTTGGATCAGGGTGGATCAGTTATGTAATATTCTTGGTTGCTAACCTTGTGATGATTTCAAGACATTGACGTGTGTCCTCAAATTGAGTGTTTCATGATTTGGACGCTGGAAAGATTTTTTTTTTAATGACAGAGATTGTTGGATGGTGTAACTGGTGAACAATGTTGAGATTATGAATTTTGAGACAGAGTTGTTCTTGTTGACGTTGTGGCATTTCATGTTGCTTGCTGATGTTTCTAGTTCGTGTTGGGTCATGTGATCAGATTTGGTGATTTCTCATGTTAAGTGTTGTTGTTGTTATTGTTCTTGGATGACTTGATGGTGTAGCATGTTGTGAAGGATCATATATATATATATATATATA
>MU227927.1:2598413-2617805 GCA_018584345.1 Thuja plicata
TTTTTATAAAATAAGAATAATGCTTTATTTGTGCAACATAGGATAAGAAGAAATGTGGGGATTTTTTATTTAAATAAAAGAGGAGGAAATTCCTTTTATTTAAATAAAGGCTTAGGATAAAGTGATTTTATTATTTAATTAAAAGAGATTTTTAATTAATTAAAAGAGAGAATGTTCTCTTAATTAAATAATATTTTTATTTTTATTTTTTCTCTTTTAAATTAAATAAAGCTTAAACCTTAGGAAATATTGAATTGATTATGATTTAATCATGGAAATTGATATAATTGATATTGTTGATATTTGAAAATATTGATTCAGGGATTTGAGAAATGGGGCCCAAAGTCTAGGCGACCATTTTAGGGTGCATACAGTTCCCTTTTTTATTAGGTTGAAGTTGAAATAGATATGCAAGATCTAGTTTAAATTATATGAAATTGACAACCTTCACTAATAACAATGAAATACCAAATTGAAAATCCACACAATAGATCAAATTTGGAAAGATTAGATAGAGAGGGATCTGCCACTAAAATCTAGGTCTAAAGAATGTTGATAGGGTTGGAGGGTGCCTTAGTCTAAGAGTATCGAAATCAATAGTAAGTTCCAAATTCCAAATTAAGAGGCCTTGTTGTCTCTTCAAAAAATCAACTGAAAAGTGTCAGACATAGTTGGAGGATGTCCTAGTCCAGATGTTTCTACCTCCCTGAAGTTCATGATCATTTGTCTTTGTCTGCTATCACACTTGTAGCACTCTTTGTTGTTAGATTTGAACCTACCACATGAAAATGGAAAAAAAAATGGTTGTGTTGTATAGGGTCTTACCTAATTCAAACCCCAATTTTTTGTTTCCACCTCCACTACAATAATGATTGATGAAAAGAGATATTATCCTCATAAAGGATAAAGGATAAAATCTTAATAGAAATGCTTGAAATTTGACAAAGTGTTACCTTTATATATGAAACCCTTGGTTTGAAGTCTAAAATAAGGCTTGATGTTGCTTGCATGATGTTAATGCATTCCTTCACCATGGAGGAATACATTATGATTGATAATGATTGCTGAAATAAACATGTTGACTTGAATTCTTGACTCCTTGATAGTAGGTATGTGCTCAATTGCCTTGCTTATTCTTGATTGAATGCTCATAATAAGACTTAGAGTTCAAGTGAGAGAGGGAGTTGTATTTATATGAAACTTACACCTTTTCAAAATTAATTTTGGGGGAAGGCCAACATCGGGGAGAAATTACCCACTACCTAAAAATTTGACCATTACAATTCAAAATTTAGGGCCAAACTACTTGGATAGGGACGTTGTACACCCTAGTCCACCAAGATAGGGACACCAAGTGCCCTAATCCCAACAATTTGAGAAAAAAATAAGATCATGTATAGGGGATTGCACCAAGTTTCTAGAAATGGTCCTAAGATTGTGCACACTCATTCTTGAACCAGGTACATTAAGCACTACCACCAAAGTGGGTCCAACGTAACTGTGGAACGACAAAGGGTTATAATTTATATACACTATTGTTATCCCCCACTTCATCCAGAGTGTGTTTACTTACATTCATACTCTTGGTAAAGTAAAAAGAAGAAAAAATATACTTTCATATAAAGACATCAAAGAGACAATACAACACCAAGCTTGGCAATGTGGTAGCCCTCATTGTTTAGGATCTTATAAATCTACAATATCATGATAAAAGACAAGTACAAAGTGAGAAATATGATCAACATTGGTAACACATGCATATGCAAAAACAAATAGGTATGGCTTTTTTTAAATTCTATGTGTATACAACCACACATAGTTAGAGAATGAGAATCCCTCACATATGATAAGGAAATAATACAAATTAAAGATACCAATGACAACAATATTATGGGACCAATGAGTTTGGTGTCATCTTTTGTAAATGACGTGGATGAAAATGTAAAGGAACTATATAAATGTGGGTTCACAATTTTTTTGGTGAGATGATTATGAGTTCATGGATGGGATAACACAGTCAAAGTGCATGATTCGTGGATTAGAAGAAGACATAATGGGCATCTTAACAAAACCAATAACTTGTTCTGTCTTCCTAGTTATGGGTTTTATGTTATATTTTTGTGAAAGTGACTTGTGTCACTTACTGTAACTAAAGTTAGATTTTGGGCTTGATCTCTATAAAAGTTAGGTAAATCCTAAATTGTTCAAAAAAGTAGTAATCAGAAGTAATTACTTATACTAAGTGGTTACCAAAGTAGTTACCTTAACTAGTTATCCTAAGTAGTTATGCTAAGTAGTTACAAGGAAGTTATTATGTGAGCCTATACATACAAGGCTAATCCAAATTTAATGAGACTCTTATAGAGAGGAAACTTTGGAGAATTTTCTAGAGAAACTTTTGGAGAACTTTTATGTTCTAACTTTTTATAGAATGGTTTATGAACTTGTATATTTTCATAAAGACAATAAAGGAAGAATTTGAATCATATTTTTTGGATGTCCTATGCTATCATTAATGATCTCTCATTTATTAAATTTATAATCCTTCTGTCTCATCGTGCAAATCATGATTTATCCATTAAAATGTTTATCAAATGATGATATGATACACAAGCGGGCTTTGGTATCTCAGTTTGAATGTGTTGAAGTAGTCTATCTCTTCATATGTTGAGATTCATCATCCTTAGTTTATTCCCATTGCATGTATAAAAATATTTGGTGATAAACTCATTTTCAATTGTTATCAGTTGTGAAATCCTATTTGGTATTCATAGGTTTTTCAATAGGGTTTATGTTATTTGTCTTTCTTTAGTTTTGTCTTTTCTCCTTTTTGTACTTTCAGATTAAAAGTATGTAGAAACTAAAAATACCCCCATCATAAAAGGGAGCTACCCCTCTCACACACAGAGGAAGATCAACATTCTACAACGATCTATTCAATTGTTAGCACGGTTGTCATTACTCCTCAGGTCAACATGGTCAATTTTGAAGATGAATTTGCAGTGACAAATTTGTTTACCAACACTATCATAAATTATTTGTTTGTTTAAGGGTAGATTCGTCATGTCCCCTTTCTAACATATTTTTAATTGATATGATTAGCCCATTTCTATTTTCTCACACGTGCTAATCTAAATCAAAAGATAATTGAATATTTTTAATGCAATATTGTAAATTAAAGAGTTATTATTTTTGGAAGTAATTAAATGTTAAATATTATTATTTTATTACACAAATGAGGGCATGGAGTTTAATGAGCTATAACTTTAACTCCCAAGAATGAATTTAGGAGATTTTATGATGGTTATGACAAATTTTATGACAAGTACCTAAAATAGTTGATTCTATAACAACTAGTAAGAGGAGAGTTACTGATTATTTTCATGAAAGAATAAAATGATGGGGCCTATTTTGAGAGAGAATTTTCAAGAATAAATTTTATTAATATTTATTTTGGCCTCTTAAGATGTTTAATATTGAGATCTTTTGTCAATTCATTTTCTCAAACTTTTGTAATAATACTTATATTTTACAATTCCTTCTTTGATGAAATTTCGTTGAGTGAAGGAATAAGTGGAAAAAAAAATATTGGTTTCAAGAGGAAATATTGCATAGAGGTTGTCAATGATCTTCAAGGATTTGCAAGATTTTGTAGGTTGTTCAAGTTGTGCAATTTGGTGTGTTTGTTGTAGAGTATACATGAAGTTGTGTGCATTTTGTTTTCACTATGGTATGGATTTTGGATTGTTGTTGATTGATATTTATGATCAATTTACTACTATATAAGACACTTTCTCAGTTTTTTCAGTCATTTAGATCAACTTCTAGTGTTGAAGGATTCTCATTTTATTTATAAATAAAATTTCAAGAGTTTGTGTAAAATCTAATCAAATCGGATGCATAGTTTTGTGAAAGGAATTGCTTGTCTTTGTGGGTATGAAATATATTTTAGAATTTATATTGAAAAGGATTTGAGGTTTAGATTTTTTTACTCAAATTTTCCTTGTGTTTGTAGATTTAATAAAATTTCAAATATTTTAATGAAAATATTATAAACTACTACCACCAATATGTCTTAATGTTGGAGGTTCAAAATCCACATGTTTTTCATCTAATGTTGGAGGTTCAAAATACACACACACACACACACACACACACACACATCATAAATTTCATTAACTGTGGAATTGACATGCCCACACAAGCATGTGGTGAATGGTTGGTAGATGAAAGATGCCTACTTTGACCTTGAAATATTATAATATGATTTTTTTATTAATTTTCAATGATAATGTATTATTATATTTAATTATATATTTTAGTATGATATATAATAAATAAATTACACAACCTTATATAATATTACCTTTCAATCAATACCAAAGGTCACGTCTAACAAGTCATTAGTCATGACCATATTATCTAAAATAAATGTATCATGTGCACCATACTCCTAAAAGTGTGGAGAATCCAATTAGACATGTGCACCAAAATCATGACCATATATATCATGTAAAATATATACTATTCTTTCATAGGATGGTAAAAAACTATCTACTACATATCCAAAAAGTTATCTATTAGTTCTTGGTGCTAGAACCAATGAATAGGGAATATTTTGCAACATGTATACATAGGTTAATTTGTTCTAGGGTATATAAATAACGCACATAAATCCTTTTTAATTATTATTTTTATTTCACTTTTTATATGATAATTTTGTTAAATAATGTTTGTAAGCATTTTCTTTAAATGTTTTTCATCTATTCATTTTTTTCACTGGCTAAATCTGTGTGCAATATTCTAGACGAGTTTATAACAATGGATTTTGAGGGTAGTCATTTTGTGCATGCTCTTTAATAGGAGTTTCATCACACATTTTATTGTGTGGATTGTGTTTTGGATGTGTTGAGGGATTGAAATTTGTTTAAAATTAAAAACAAATGAATCAACATAAATAAAATAATATTATTTAATTTTAAGTCAAATTGCAAAAAAAAATGAATGAAATTTCCTCTTACACATTGTGGGAGCATGATTACTTAATCCAATTACTCTAAATCAGAAAAAATGTGCTAACACAATAACACAAGTAAATTGTGAAGAAAATGTAGTTTTTTTTTTATGCAACTAAATATAATTGCATTTAGTCTTCATAGGAACAAGTTTTAGGCTTGACACTATTAAACCATAACACTATCATGTATAATAACATGACCAAGATGATTTTCGTAAATTTATCACATTATAACATGAGCACGTTATGATTTTTATAATGGTCATGTCATGGTTTCATGCCCTATCAATTGGTTGATTATTTTGAATTGGAAACATTATTTGGCCAACTCATATTTCTACGCAGATATTTGTCCACTAAACAATTTCCCTATTAGAAAAGAGTTTTCCATTAGTTCAATTTGTGCCATTAGGAAGGGTGGAATGCATGTGACATTCTAAAGATCCATTTAATTTATTCTACACCGAGTCAATTTAGAACATCACAAGATGTGAACAAAGAAGCTATTAAAGATCACTTGGATTTACTTAGGGCTGAATTAGAAGTAATCAATAGTTTAAAAGTGTTGTCTTACAGATAGATTTTTGTTATTGATTAACTATTTTTAGTACACTATTGTTATAGCTTTTGGCTACTATTTTTTCTCTACAAATTTCATTCTTTGTGAGGTTCAACTTATTTTTGTTCTTTTTTGGGGACTTTCTTGTCTTTCTTGTTGCATCGTTATATAAGGTTTTGGTCTCTTTTAAAAACCCATCTTTTCCAATAATATAAAAAAATAATATAATCATAAAATTATAAGAAATTTTTTTTCTTGAGAGTATTACAAATGCAATAACAAAATCATTTTTAATTTCCTTGTGTTATATATTGTTAAAGCAATAAATCTAAGGTGAAATTAACTAACAATACTCACCAACTGTTGTAAACTTGTAAGGGCTAATTTCTAATACTTATAAATAAAGATAGAAAGCTAGTTGCTTGATCACATGTTATTTTGTTATTTATAAAAAAAATATATTAGTTGGCTTGATAAAGAACATGTAGCAACATAATAGGTGAATGCTAGTATTGAGATAACTATTTTAGAGGTGATAGGTTTTATTCCTTCACTAGGAAGAAATATGGTGGAGCATTTATGCACATACAAGGGATACATCATTTAATTGCATGATAAGAGTTGATTTGATAAGGTGGTTGACACTATTGTTTCCTCATCTGAGCATAATAATATACCAATATATAGGTTTCAATGTGGGGCGCTATAGATATACTAACTTTGATGAAGAAGGGGTCTTGGTAGGGGTTATAGCTTTAGTTTCTCACTCTATTTTTGATGGCCTTGTTGACCATTTTTGGTGCCTGTTGAGATTCTCATATCATACTGCCATTAAAAGATTCCAGTTAAATAAATATGCAGAGTTAATTAGGAAAAAAACCTTCATATCAAGCATATCGGCATAACATTCTTCATGTTACACCAATATGGACTTACAGTGCTTCAAAAGGGCATAAGAGGATGTTTTGGGCAAGACCTTCTGGATGCTTCCCTGAAATTCCAACATAATGTTTCATCAGGCTAAAGATGTAGATTTCGGGGTGGCAAGTCGTAAGTCCTTCCAATGAGGTTATTGACGGAGGTCTTGCCGATGGTTTTCATCGGGGCACTGGGAATGACAAAATATTCCACTTTGATGTGTTGTGTTACCCCGATGGTTTTCATCAGGGTATGTTGTGCTAATGGATTTTTGCTTTCGGCTCGTCAAGTTCATTGGAAGCGACCAAAATGCAAGGTCCGACTGCATTTTCTACCCTGATGGTTTCCATCAGGATAGGTCTTCCTAATAGATTCTCTGGGCTTTCATGGTGAATCAACGACAGTTTCCATCAAGGTATGTCTCACTGAAATCAATTGACGGTTTCCCAAGTGTAGGTGACATCGGCATAGGTCTTGTCGATGTCGAAGGCCAATATTTATCGACATAACTATTGATGTCGGAAGGGATCTTTTCATGTGCTCTGATTGTGCTGGCTACCTCGATGATTTTTATCAGGTTAGGTTCCTCCAACCAAGTTGCAAAGTGGGCGAGAAGGTTCCATCGATGGGTGTCTTGTCAATATCAGGTTCATTGGGCATCGAAAGTGATATTTTTTTAGCAGACCGATTACATACGCTACCCTGATGGTTTCCATCAAGGTAAGTCTTGCCAACCAGGTTTCTTATCGGAGATCAGAGTTGACAGTTTTGTGCCTTTTGATGTTGTGTGCTGCCCTGATGGTTTCCATCGTGGTTGCTTTTGTCGATGGATGTTCTCAGGGTAGCTTCCCATAAGTTTAACTGATATATTTTCAATGCCAGAGGAAAACAGGGCTCGTCAGTGTAACTCTTGCCAATAGGAAGCCCAGATAGTAGTGATACACAATGGTTTCGACAAGACATCTTTGGGTCTTTCCAAAATGGTTTTGCAGTGGGAATTGGCAAAACAACAGATCAATTTTTCCAATGGTTGTTATCGGCATAGCTTGTACTGTCGGGAATGAAAAAATCTTGTGGACCGATAGTCTTATGCTATGCCGATGATTTTCATCAGCGAAGGTTGTACCAATGTGATTAGCTATAGAGTAGAATGGTAGGGTTGCATCAGAAGAGAAAAGGTGAGCTTCACCGATGAGTTTCATCAGTGAGACTTACACTAGCAAAAGGAACTAAATCATGCATTCTAACAGTTCATGCTATGCTGATGCTTCCATCGGTAGAGGTCATCTTGACGATGTCAGTACATCACCAATTCATGAAATAGTTGTCGACAAAATTTCTCTGAGCTTCGTCGATGTTTGATGGTCTTTTCCTTCAGATTCGCTACGTTCAAAAGGGGGGTTCGATCATCGGAGGGACTCCGATCAATGGTCAAGCAGTCACTTTAGGCACTAAGCACGTAGAACAATTTTGGGGAGATTCTCAGCAACTTAGATTGATAGAAAAATAGAGCATTAACGCCCTCAACTACCCCAACAACTTGTTTGCAGTTGTCTACTCCACCCAAGCGGTTCTATTACACACAGTAGGGTCTCGATCTGATCCTCAACCACCCTTCCATGCTTATTTATATTTTTTGACGGCTCTTGAGACTAGTTTTACACATCATAGGGATAGATCACGAAGACTTCTAAGGAAACATTTATCGTAGATGTCTCTTCTTGCTACCAGGGCATTCATTTTTCTACTTCTTTCTGTCACTTCTAGGTCTTCAATTTTCTTGCTGATTAGATTGATTCTGGTCTCTTCTGTAACTCAACCCTGGTTAGGGTTTGAACTTCATTGCTTCACTCAAAGTTATGTCTGCTCTATAAAAGGCAATTTTGTACATTTTGTAAAGGGTTCTCTCCTATGTTGCATCTGCAGCGGCTATTCTTTGCAATTGTAATTTCATTTTGCCTTGCAGTAATAAAATTCTCACTTTTACCTTTCCTTTCCATTTAACTATCTTGTGCATATTTTGCCTGGTGTTGAATGTTTTTTTTTGTCTTTTAAGTTTGTATGTCATTTTTAAGCTCATGAATGTTGTATTGCGAACATGTTTCCTTGCAATATTTCATTAGTTTTAACCTGCATATGAGTCCTTGGAGGGAATATTAGAGTCAACATCAGTGTATTTGGGTGTTTTATTAATGTGTAGTGTAGCTATAGGCAGAGATATTAACCGTGTTTCAATCTAGTACATCACCACATTTCCCTTCCTGTAATTTTCCTTTCATGCATTCCTTCTCCGTTTTCCTCAAAAGAGTAGTTTAGGGGCATCCAAGTTGTAAAGGAAGTCGGCCTTCTCCAAAGACTAAACCTTATTTTTCAAGTCCCACACTTGGAGGTTGTTTCCATGTTTCACGAGGTCACTTAGGTTGCTAACCACCACCTAAGCCTAGGTGCAGACTTTTGTGATAACTATTTTTGGCATGCCTGGTGGGACAAGCAATCAAAGAACCAAATCCATTTTCAGAACAGCCACCGGTCATACCACCATTTTTGGCACACTTGGTGGGACAAGTATACACAAAGAACCAAATCATTTTTCAGAATAGTCATCGCTCATACCACAATTTTTGGCACACCCGGTGGGGCAGAGATCAAATCATTTCATAAGCTCACTGGTTAGCCAGTTTAAACTTCATTTACTGATTATTTGGGTGTTATTATCAGTACCATGAGCCTTTGGAGGAATTTCATCAAATACCATGGCGACTCTAAGTTCAAATATGTTGGTTTCAAGCAGTCAAAGTGTTGGTATGCATAAGATCATTTTTTATCTTTCGTGATTTCCAAGTTCTCTATGAATTTGTTATTTTTTGAATGCTTTGACATGAAGCCTTTTCATATAGACACATCCTATCATTCCCCATATCATGAGAATGTTATCCCTACACCCTCTTTTTATCAAGATCAGCCTGGATTCAGTTTAGCTCCCTCTGCAATATCAAATGACCAGTATGTTCCACCTTCTTACCACCCTCCCACAAAAGCTTATCTCTTAGTTAAAATGGACATTAGTGGGCTCAAGGATAAGATTGTGGGCCTTTGTGGTAGGTTTTCTAGCCTAGGCATAGTTTTCATTCTGATTCCAAGCATTCCCCAATATTTTGAGGCTATGGGATGCAATGAGTTGAGGACTCTATTGTGGGGTTGGATTGGACAGTTGTATCAAATTAGATAACAATAGGGGTTAGACATGCAATTGGAGGAACTAGCATACCGATTCCTTCAATTGTCAAAATTAATATCTAGAAAGAAAAAGGAGAAACACCTAGGTAAGGTTGCAGAACTGGAAAAACAATTAGAGGCCCAAAAAGGAAATATGAAGAAGAAATGGAGGCCAAACAGAGACATTTTGAGGAGAAACTTGCAAAGCAAGTTATTGTAGTAGATGAACAAATAAGGCTCAAGTTAGCTCATTTGCACACCCAAGAAGCAGAGGCAATGCCTTCCCCAAAATATGTCATTCCAAGCTTCAGGAAGCCCCCTCCATTACAAGATCTCGTTGTTATAACTCCTCCAATCCATGTATAAGAAATTTTACCCTCTCATCCTTCTACACATGTTTCCATTTCACTCTTTAAGGGTGGGCCAGTTGTGTGGACAGTTGATGATCCCAATTTGTCATTCTGGAAGGAAGAGACAAAGATAAAGCAACCATGGAGGGAGTTACAACCTGTTGTTTGTGATCTTTCACATGAGATTTTAAAGGAGGAGACAAAAGATTTTCAGGAGGATATTGAGAAGGTTGTATCCATTCAACCCTCTTTGCAGATGGAGATTGAACATAAAGAAGAGGATCCAGTCCTCGTATTCAAAGAGCCTCCCTCTTTTGGGGAAGAAGAAGAAAAAAAGGTTGTTCCTGCCATTGATGAACAAATCTTGGCTTTTGAGCCTTTGCTAGAATCAGAGGACTTGTTGCAAGAAGAAGAACTAGGACAAAATTAGATGCTACAACAGGAAGTCCTCTATGATATGGAGAGTGACAAAGAAGATACCAAGGATATCTCTGTCCCTGAGGAAGAACATGTTGATATGCATGAGGTTGCCTCTCAACCTATGCATATTATTGCAGCAAAGCAAAAGGGGTCTGATGAAGAGGAAATTTTTTGGGATGAGATGGAAATATTTTTCTCATCCATAGAAACCAGGCCTTCTTTTCTTTCATCAGAAGATTATGAGTTGCAACAACAACATGTGGAAATCTAATCCATACCAATATCTCCCAAGGAAGTGGTTCATGAGCATCACAAAGAGGTGGAGATATTTTTCTCACCAACAAAGAAAGAGGAACCACTTTCAAACCAACAAGATACAAACATTGTAGAGAACAACGAAAATGTCAAAAATGATTTTTTAGACCAAGTGCCATCAAGAGGGTGCCCCATAAGGAATCTAGCTCAATAATATATCAGCAATTTTCCCCTAATCATGCTTAATTCAGGGCATGAGGGAGATCATCACAAGGATGAGAAGAATTTTTAGGCTCATACTGACAATTCTCCAATAGTGGAGAGCTTTTTTGTTCTTAATATTGGCGTAACACTTCAAAATGAAGTAGCATACTTCTTATGCTTGTTGCCCTATCTAGTTTCCCATATGCATGAAAGAAGCAATCAGCTTGTAAGGAAAGGAAGCTACTTCAACAAGCCAGATAATGGCTTTGTTTGACATTTTGTTTATAAGTTCTTGTACATAGTAGAGTAGAGTTTTTCAGCTTTCCCAAAGTGCACGAGAACAACTATTTTCTTTTAGAGACAAAAAGTTTTGATTTTTTTTGAATTACAAAGGTTGCAAATATTTTTTTCACAAGTGACTCCATGCCCAATGGATTTACAGGATATTGATCTTAAAAACATAGCAGACATGTTCCCCTGAAAGTCGCCAGAAATGTTGACCATTTTTTGTCCCCATCAGATTCTCAGATCATGCTGCCATCAAGGGATTGTAGTTGAACCAATATGCAGAGCTAATCAGGAAAAAATATTCACATCAAGCATATCAGCATAACATTCTTCATGTTACGCCGACATGGACTTACAGTGCTTCAACAAGGAAGAAGAGGATATTTTCAGCAAGACCTTATGGATGCTTCCCCGAAATTCCAACATAATGTTTCATCAGGATAAAGATCTGTATTTTGGGCTGACAAGATGTAAGTCCTTTTGATGAGGTTATCAGCAGAGGTCTTTCTGATGGTTTTCATTGGGGCACCAGGAATGAAAAAATCTTGGTTCTCTGTTGTGTTTTGTTACCCCGATGGTTTTCATCAGGGTATGTTATGCCGATAGAGTTTTTCTTTCAGCTCGTCAGATCGGTGTAGCATGGCTCATTAGAGGCAACCAAAATGCAGGGCCTGACAACGTTTTCTACCCTGATGGTTTCCATTGGGGCAGGCCTTCCTGATAGATTCTCTAAGATTTCATGGTGACTCAGCGACATTTTCCATCAGGGTATGTCTCACCGAAATCAATTAAAATTTTCCCAAGTGCAGGTGGCATCGTCATAGGTCTTTCTGATGTCAAAGGTCGATGTTTATCGGCATAGCTATTAATGTAAGAAGGGATATGTTCATGCACTCTGATAGTGTTGTCTACCCTGATGGTTTTCATCGGGGTAGGTTCCTTTGACCAACTGGCAAAGCGAGTGACAAGGTTCCATAGGAAGGTGTCTTACCGATATCAGGCTCATTAGGCATTAGAAGCAACATTTTTTAGCAGCCTGATTACATATGCTACCCCGATGGTTTCCATCAGGGTAAGTATTGTCGACGGGGTTTTTTATTGGAGATTGGAGGTGATAGTTTTGTGCCTTCCAATGTTGTGTGCTACCCCGATGGTTTCCATCGGGGTATGTTTTTCCAATAGATGTTTTTGGGGTGGCTTCCTGCGAGTTTCATCGATATGTTTTTTATGCCAGAGGAATGTAGGGGTCATCGGTGTAATTCTTGTTGATAGGTATCCTAGATAGTAGTGATACACGATAGTTTTGGAAAGACATCTTTGGGTCTTGTCGAAATGGTTTTGCAGTGGGCTTCAACAGAAAAACATATTGGTTTCGTTGATGGTTGTTATCGACATATTTTGTACTATCAAGAATGAAAAAATCTTGCGGGCCAATAGTATTATGCTATGCCGATGAGTTTCATCGGTGAAGGTTGTGTTGACGCGATTGCTGCGGAGGAGAATGGTAGGGTTGCATTGAAAGAGAAAAGGTGAGTTTGACTGATGAGTTTCATTGGTGAGACTTACATTGTTGGAAGGAACTAAAGCATACATTCAGATAGTTCATGATATGCTGATGGTTCCATTGGTAGAGGCTATGTCAATGATGTCAGTACAACATCAACTCATGAAGCGATTGTCGACGAAATTTCTCTGAGCTTCGTCGATGTTAAATGGTCTTTTTCTTCAGAATTGCTACATTCAAAAGAGGGTTTGATCATTGGAGGGACTCTGGCCAATGGTCAAGTGGTCACTTTAGGTGCCAAGCACACAAAATTATTTCGGGGAGATTCTCAACGGATTAGATTGATAGAAAAACATTGCATTGACGCCCTCAGCTACCCCAACGACTTGTTTGCAGCTGTCTACTCCACCCAAGCAATGCCATTACATACATTACTTGGTCTCAACCTGATCCTCAACCATCCTTCCATGCTTATTTACATTTTTTTGATGGCTCTCAAGACCAACTTTACACGCCACATGGACAGATCAGGAAGACTTTTGAGGCCACATTTAGTACAGATGTCTCTTCTTGTTGCCAGGGCATTCATTTTTTTGACTTCTTTCTATCACTTTTGGGTTTTCAATTTTCTTGTTGATCATGTTTCTTCTGTTCTCTTCTGTAACTCAACCCCGATTAGGGTTTAAATTTTATTGCTTGACTCGGAGTTATGCCTGCTCCATAAAAGGAAATTTTATACATTTTGTAAAAGGTTCTCTCCTCCGTTGCATTTGCAGTAGCTATGCTATGCAATTGTAATTTCCTTTTGCCTTGCAGTAGTAAAATTCATAGTTTTACCTTTCCTTTCCATTTAACTATCTTGTGCATATATTTCCTAGTGTTGAATGTTTATATTATGTCTTTTAAGTTTGTATGTCATGTTTAACCTGCTCATGAATGTTGTATTGCGAACATGTTTCTTTGTAATATTTCATTAGTTTTAACCTACATATGAGTCCTTGGTGGGGATATTAGAGTCAAGATCTGTGTATTTGTGTGTTTTATTAATGTGTAGTGCAACTATAGGCAAAGATAGTAACCACGTTTCAATTTGGTGCATCACCACATTTCTCTTTCTGTATTTTTCCTTTCATGCATTCCTTCTCCCTTTTCCTAAAAAGAGCAGTTTAGGTGCACCTGGATTGTAAAGGAAGTCAACCTTCTCTGAAGAACAAACCTTGCTTGTCAAGTCCAACACTTGGAGGTTGTTTCCATGTTTCACAAGGTCGCTTAGGTCGCTAACGACCACCTAAACCCAGGTGCAGTCTTTTATGATAACAGACCTCTTCCTTGAGAAATGGAAATGGTAAACAAGAAAAGAATGGGGGATAAAGGGAATAGTTAGTGGTAGGATAAAGGGGAGGATATGATCAACAAATTCTCATATAGCTTTAGGGGTTATAGCTTTAGTTTCTCACTCTCTTTTTGATGGCCTCTTACTTGAGAAATGGAAATGGTAAACAAGAAAAGAATGGGATATAAAGGGAATAGTTAGTGGTAGATAAGGGGTGAGGATATGATAAAAAAATTCTCATATTACTTGAAGAAGGAGATATCAAACTTAGACCTATATTTCTAACTATTGCACATCTAGGATGTGGAAAAGGTTTAATATAGGGATCCTTGTGTGAGCATTAGAGCGACACTACCAAAAATTCTACCTAAGCCAACTCCATTTTTTTGAAGGTAGAATACCTCCAATGCAACCCAATCCTATGGATGTGTTTCCACGCTTTCAATGATAACATAGATGCATCTACTATATGATGGTATAGAAGGGGTTGAAAACCAAATAGAGCTTTTTTACAATACAACCTAGATTAATTTACAGTCTAATGGGAAACATTTACAAGATGCATATGGTGGTGATAAATATTGTTAATATCGTGATGATAAATGTCTCTAATAAAACTAGTTTAAATCATGTTGATTGTTGGTATGATGTCAAGTTGGAGAATGATTCAATTTAGACCCTTTCCTTGTGAAGGGGAGTAACTATCCAAAATATAACTGTGTTAAGGGCCTTGGGGTTGTGTAATTTTTACCTCCCCGCTCCTTGCATTTTCTTGACTATGAAATCTCTAAAGTAGGTTGGGTGGTAGAAACTTTCTCCCTTATTGCCTTGTAAAGTAGCTTTTGGTGGTGTTTTGAGAATGAGATGATTGGACGTATAGAGGTCAATGCTAGTTTGTATATTTGGAGATACAATAGTGTAGATACAGATTAGTGAAATACAATATATAACTCTTTTAACTGTAAAATATGACTCTAGATCCTTTGTATACGCATAGATCCTACTTGTTTGGTTGATAATGTTGATCTTTATCGTTTCTAGGGTTTTTTGTCAGGTATATGCATATGATTTTAATACAATTCATAGAATCAAATTTCATGAAATACATGAATTTTATGTTGAGTCTTATGATTTTAATGGGCCCTTGATCTGTCGATGAAGTAGAATAGCTCAAAATGAGTCCATCAAAGATCAAGTCTTGATGAGTGTAAGGTTGTGACATCATAAGGGACGAGGTCGAGAATATGCCTTGAGCGATATTGGCAGAATGGACACCCCTCGATCCTTGGCTCTTAGTAAAAAAAATTTCAACCTACTTGAATTGATATAAAAACCTTTCATAAAAAATAGTTAAATGATAACTTTTTTGTGACATTTGATCATCCAACCCAAATTTATTAAAAAATATATAGAAATTATAAACTTTTGCATTACTCACATAAAATTATTCATTGGAATGTTGAAGAATTCAGATTTTCATAGAAAAGATATATTTTATATTGAATTTAGCGAGCCTAATAATTATCAAAATTTTAATTTGACCATTCATTTTTCCTACGACTTTTGATTGCCTAAACAAAATTTATTGGGAAACAAATTATTAATTAATAAAATATAATTTTCCTATTTATTTTACCTTATTAATAATTATAAACTTACATAATAATTACATGAACTTAAAATATTTTTTCAAGTGAGATAGGAGATAACTTCACCCAAAGACAAGGCCCCCAATAACCTCTCTCTAACAATGTGTAGTGTACCCTCACCACATATTGCAAGTAAACCATGATCGAACCCAAGACCTAAACTACTTGAAACAACAACCAAAACCAAACAAGCTGATCTAGAGATCCTCAACAATTAGTTATTTATTTTGCCTAATTTAAAATTATAAACTTAGATGATAATTAAATAAATTTATAAAGTTTTTTCCAAGTGAGATAAGAGATAGGTATAATTCCCAAATGGTCATCCAAGCACAAATCTCTCTGCATCTCCTTCACCACAGGATTTCCCTCACCCCCCGCCCCACCAGGAAGCAGAGGTTTGAAGGGAAATGGAAGAGTTTTATACCGATTTATCAGATACTCCATCCTTGGATCTCGATATTCCATTGACGCCCGCACAAATTCCTCGGTAATGGCATCCAGTGCAGGGGTACAGTCGGATAATGGTAACCCCATACAGCGATCACTCCACCAGGTTTCCTCAAAAGCCGCTTCACTTGCGAATAGAAGGTCTCCAGATCGAACCAGTGGACCGCCACGGCAGCCGTCACAAGATTCACCGTCCCCTCTGCCCCTACGATCGACTGTAATAAATCGTCTGTGAGGACGAGTGGAGTTGTAATGTATGAAATCCTAGGGTGCTTTTGCGCTTGATTCAACTGTTGCTCACTTATATCTGTCGCAATTACTCTGTCATAATGCTCCGCAATCTGTCATACAGAAAAGAAATTTGCTTTTCAGAAATTTACTGACTTCTCTGTTCTTTGTATTAGGTACTTATCAGTTTCTAAAATCGTCATATTTTTGAATTGAAAGTAGTAGAATTTGCAGAGAGAGGAATTTACTGCAATCTGATATAAATTAAAAAGCTTGCTTTTCAAAAGTATAGATTTCTCCGTTCTTTGTATTAGGTACTTATTAGTTTCTAAAATCATCATATTTTGAATTAAAAGTAGTAGACTTTACAGGGAGGGGAATTTACTGCAATTTGTTATAAATTAAAAAGCTCGCTTTTCAGAAGTATAGATTTCTGTGTTCTTTGTATTAGGCACTTATCAGTTTCTAGAATCATCATATTTCTAAAATTATCATATTTTTAGATTAAAAGTAGTACACTTTGCAGAGAGAGGAATTTACTGCAATCTGTCATAAATAAAAAATTTATGCCTTTCAGATATAGATTCCTCTGTTCTTTGTATTAGGTACCTATCAGTTTACTTTTCAGAAATGTACAGATTCTTCTGTTCTTTGTGTAAGGTACTTATCAGTTCTTAAAATGAGCCCATCAAAATGAGTTCATTAGGGATCATATCTAGAGCCAAAGAGGTTTTCTGAACTAAAAAAGAAGAGTTCTTAAAACTATCATATTTTGAGATTGAAAGTAGTAGAATTTACAGATTGAAAATGGTTCCCAAATTCATCATTTTTTAGATTGAAAGTAGTAGAATTTGCAGAGAGGATAATGCAATCTGTCATAAATACAAAATTTGCTTATCAGAAATGTACACATTCTTCTGTTCTTTGTTTCAGGTAAAATCATCATATTTCTAGATTGGAAGTTGTAAAATTTACAGGGGAATTTATAGTTATCTGTCATAAATATATAAAACTGCTATCAGAAATGTATAGATTCCTCTGTTCTTTGTACTAGGTACGTATCAGTTGGTAAAATCATCATATTTTTAGATTGAAAGTTAAAGAATCGGGTATTTGAATGTGCGGAGAGAGGAATGTTACTGCAACGGAGGCTTGGCCGTTACCTGCGCCTGTGTCCCAAGCGAGGGAGTGATTTGGAGTAAGAGATGCGAGTTGGGAAAACCAGGATTTTTAATGATATATGTTATTAGATTAAAAGGTTGAAAATTATTGCGATGGGTGATTTTTGTTTAGTGGATTATTATGGTTATTAGTATTGTATAATTGTAAGTATTTATTTATTCTATTTTTTTCCTAAATAGATTTTTTTAATAAAAAATCATTTAAATGTTAGATTTAAAGGCGGTCTTTTTATTTTGACAATGAGGAAATCATAATAATGGATAGTTCTTTAGTAGGAATTATAGTGATGAATTGTTAATTATATTAGTGCAATATTAAAAATATGATTCAACTATTTAATCATTTTTTAAGTTTTTATTTAAACTTTTATCTTTGTCTAAAATTGATGTTTAATATGTTTTGATTTGACATGAACATATTATTCTCTTCAAGTACATCATTGTTCCAAACACTTTTACTCAATCATTCATTATGACAAATTAATTCTTCAAATGTTATCATTATTTGCCTACACACCTTTAAATACATCTCCACCAACATGCCATCAAACTATCGCATACCTTAGATTTAGAGCATAATCAGTGAATACAATGTTGAAATGTCATACCTAACAACAACAATTGCAACCCTGTGTTGTGAAAAGTTCTAGACCAAGTACTCTAGTGAAACCCTATCCAAGAGCTCCTTAAAAGACTTTTCCAATCCATTGAGAGTTGTCTTCAATATGCCTTTCATTTTGTTGCGAATTTTGATGATGCTATCTTTGTGAATGTTGATGATGCTATCTGTTGGTAGAGAGACAACTGAATCAACCAAATAATGAGCTAGACAAGCATTTTCCTTTTATGTGAGGCCATCAAATTCAAATTTGTCCCAATTCAATATGATATAGTAGGCAAAACCTAATCTAGTTGAACATGATGGAGTTTAACATGGAAACAACTGAAAATAATCTTATACCTCATCCATCTCAAAAAATGGTATATATTTGGGTGATCTCACAATAGTGTGTCCCACTTTTTGGGACGAAAGATTTCGGACTTGCTCCAAAAAAACAAAAATTGATGGCTTCGTGCGAAGTGACTGATAGGCTTCGCGCAAAGTACCCTGTGTGGGTGACTTCGCGCGAAGTCATGACTTCGCTCGAAGTACCCCACGTAGGGTACTTCGCGCGAAGCCATACTTCGCGCAAAGCCATTTTTCGCCAAAATTTGTATAAATTTCCGACTACCCATTTCATTTTTACTATTCACTTTTCTAGATTTTGTGGACCCGGGGCTTAGAGCGAACCAGTGACGACCAGTACGACGTCAGCAGCTCCCGAGCTTCTTCGATCTCTTGTGATTGCTACTAGTACCAAGTACACACATTTTTCTCATTTTTAATTGTAAATTGTATGTTTTATATTTATTTTAGTTAATTATTTGTTTTAAATAATATTTAGTTTGTAGAAATGTTAGAAAATGATAGTTGAATTTTAGAATATGTTAGAAAATTATAGTAGTATGTTAGAAAATCATAGTAAAATGTTAGAAAATATTAGAAAACATTAAAAAATCATAGTATACTTATGTTTGCAAATGTTAGAAATTTGTAACTTAATATGTACATTAGAAAATATTAGCAAATTGTAACTTAGTATACATTAGAAAATATTAGAAAATTACATAACTTAGTATATATTAGAAAATCTTAAAGTTTAGTATACATTAGAAAATATTATAAAATTGTAACTTAGTAAACATTAGAAAATATTATAAAATTGTAACTTAGTAAAATTAGAAAATTGTAAATTTTAGTATGTACATTAGAAAATATT
>MU227927.1:2632630-2651305 GCA_018584345.1 Thuja plicata
CCTTTTTAATAAATTTACATTTATTAAATCCCCCATATTCCTAATTTTTCTAAACCATGATTTATTCAAATCTAATTTGAATTATAATCTAAACCCTAGCTAGGAACCTATTAATCCAACCTAGACAACCTACCATATTCCTACCCTACTCCCATCACCTCATTTCCTAAGTATACTTACCCACCTAACTGTCCTTTAATCATGCTTAATGGGTGATTTCTAATCTTTTTAAGGCTAATGGAATGCTCACCCACATGGGGAAATTATCTCCAAAAAGGTCACGCATTCCTCTTTAATTTCCTCTTACAAGTTTGTCTCCCATTTGGAAATATTGAGCTACTCAATATTAAATGTCAATTTTGACTCAAAATTGGCCATCTTTTCAAACCTATGTGTCCCTTATGTGGCTCTTATTTGGATTCCACATAGGTTCCACTTCATCCAAGCCTTTTCCTCTCCCCAAAAACTCTATAAATAGAGGCCTTCTCCTCTTCATTTGGCATCTCTCAATTTGCATTGTTATTATGTTAGAATTACTTTAGAATTTCATTGCTAGTTTTCATGCTCATGTATTTAAGCTTAATTCACATATATATCACATGTTAGGCTTCAATTTGGTGAATGAATCTTATCTTTAATCTTGTTCATGCATATCATCTTCATAGCTAGTTTAGATTATCATTTGAAGAATTTGAGACTAGTTCCTCATACTAGCTCTTGAATTGTTTCATTTGTTTCAATATTGCATTTGCATTGGGGGTCATTGTATTTTTTTGTGTTTGAGAGAGCACACCCACATTCCATCAAAAAAATAAAATCAAACAAGTTAATTAGGGTGCTTACTTGTTTTAGTTCAATCCGATGCTATGTTGAGTTCTTTGTTGCTTGCTTGCTCTTTTACATGCTTTTGAATCAATTTTATGTGCTAACCCACTAATGTTTTGTGTTTGAGCTTGCTCCCAACAGATTGAAGAATTCCTGTACATATTCTGGCATGCCCGGTGGGACCCACGTCCCTAAATTCTTCTAACTTCTAGTCTTATTTCTTCCAAATTTTGCCAAGCACGTAGATTAGCGTCTGCGCTTTACGCAGAGGTGTCTTCGCAAATGTTGGTTCTCCTTGAACTGTTATTTGGCGTCTACACTAAACCCGCGTCTGCGACCTGGACTGGCGTCTTCGTCTAGAATTGATTTTTTAAAATTTTCCCAAACATAATTTTTCATCTATCAAGATTTGTTGTGTTTCTTACTGATTTTAAACATTTTAGCATTCTATTTTTTAGTAGAGATCCATTTTACAAGGTGTTATAATGCTAAAAATTCATTAAAAGAAACAAACCTTGATAGCTTCTTAAGGAACATTAGCTTTTTAATGTTTGGAAAGTTTGAAATGGCTGAATTTGATCTGATTAAAGACTAGAAAGAAGAAAAAAACTAACTTTGTCTGCTATCTTTTTGTGCTTACAGGAATAACAATGTCTTCATAAACACTGGTTCATGAACCAGCATCTGCGATGCACAAACCGACATTTCCGCTTAACCGGCGTCTGCACTCCACAAATCAGCATATCTGACTGGTATAGCCACTTTCTGGTTTTCTATGTTTTTAGCCTATTTTCTGCATTCTGTCATTTTTAGGCTAAAACAAGAATCGACGTCTGTGCCATGAACCAACATCTGCGCTCTGTCAAAATTGGTTTTATCATTTATTAACAGTTGTTAAGTGGTTTTTGGTGTTTTCAACGCTTGTCAAAGGCTAGAACTAAAACTACTAATCAATTGTCTCGCAACACCACTTGTCAAAGATGCAAATTCAAAACTACTCACGCTTGTCTTGCTAGTTGCCTCACATAAAAATCGACCAAACAATCATGTTTGTGTTAATCTTTTTTAGGCACATAGACTAATTAGTTATATTTTCTTGTCTAATCCTAAGTGAGTGCTAGGGGATTATGCTCTCTTCCCTTTTGGGAATATCAAAAACCTAGACACACTTACCTAGTGTTGAACAATTAAATCTTTTGGGAAAGAACAAAGCTTGTCTTGTGTGCTTGTGGAGAAAATGATACTAGATAGGAGAGTATGCTCTATTCCCCTTGTGGGAGAATTAGAAATCTAGACTCCTTTTTGTCGCCAATCCAATTTACTTTGAATCCTTTAGATGGGCCTGCCGGTTGAGGCAAAAATATCCCGAGAATGACCCACGTGAGAACAAGGTGTAAGCCACACCACTCTAACTCACGTTAATCAAATTTACTCCTTAGGGTTAAAGCCTCAGGATTTGGTTGGCATTTGATCTTATACTCAGATCTCGTCTAACTTAAGTGCGGCCTCATGGTCTCAATCATGTTTACGTGACCACTTTTGCCAAGACACTCTATGGGGCTATACGCCTGAATCATGATTGCGCGGACATAGAGGATACAATCGAACGAAAAACCTTCCTAAACACTCTAGGCTTAGAAGCTACCTGGAACACTCCCGAAAGGTGATAATGCTTGTGCAAGGAAGATAGTAACTTCCCTAAGATCACTCGTACATTCGTGCCACCCTGAGCATTTGGAACCAAATAATATAGCATCATGACTGGAGCCATTGCATGCTTGGTGACGGCCATATTCTGATTAGCTCTTGTGTGTATGCCTAAGCTTACGAGCAAGTATTTTCATGCTATGTCAATTCCTTAGATAGATTTTGTGCTTGAAGTTCTTGAAAAACATTTGCAAATCTGAAACACAACAGAATATCCAACATTCAAATTTGTCACGTGCTTGTGTCCTTCAAGGTTACTTTGTCCCTTGTCGGATTTTTTTCAGACACATGCTTGTTATTTTCCAGTTTGACTATGCTGAAATTGGTTCTTGCCATGGAACAAATCTACTGAAAATCAGAACAAGATCAAACTTTTGCCAGATTATCAAGACAACGTCCCTTTGCAAATAATTTGGTCTTTTATGAGATATGTCCTACAACCTCCAACTATTCATCCAAGATCAGGTCTATTTATAAGACATGACCGATTCCAAGAAATATAAGAAGGTGAAAACTCCATTACCACCCGTGCAAAGAGAACAGAAAAACACAACCCGAGAAGCTACCAAATACCAACACATCATTGATTCCATCAAACAAGAGATTCATAAATGAGAAGAATTCGACAAAGTGATCTACAACAACAAGGTTGCTCATTTCATGGGAAAATATCGTCTAAACTCTTCTTTTGTTGGATTTGAACAATATGACTAGTCGGTTTACCACAACAAACAAAACTTCCTCTTCTTCTTAAGCTCACTTAGCTTGCATTTTAGGACCTCCCTTAGGTTGTCATCTTTAGGAACACATCACACACTCATCCTAGCATGATCCTGCATTAATCAAATCAATCCTAATCAGCCTAGCATCATCCTAACCATCATCCATAGCATCTTTGATCACATCCCTCACTTGGTATTACATTCCCTTTTTGAGTTGCTAAAAACCTACATCCTAATCAAACCCCATCCTTGAATGTCCTTAAACTAAGCATTGTTTAGGATAATCCCCTTTGTCTTTTGCAACCTCATCACCTTGATCAAAAGGTTGGTTTGCATTAACAAAGAATATCGTCTGCCAAAGACCACAAGTCTATCTTAGGTAGACAATCATATCCACTTAATCTTACATTAGGGAAAGCAACCCTTAATCTGTGCATGCACCAAGTTATCCTTAGTCCTTAGGAGCATATTCATCATCTTAAATACATCCTAATCCTAGAATCATCATCCTTAGTTTCCTAGGTGCATCCTTGCATACATCTTGCATCTCATATTCCTTTAGGATAGTCATTTCATGCCACCTATCACACAAGACACTAAGAAGAGGAAGAGCATGGATCCTAATCTCGCCGCTAGCTCATGTAATCCTGCAATTTACAACACCAACGCCATTGTTACTTATGTCCCTCAGCCCAATGATCAAATTGAACATATCTAGGTAGAAACTAATGAGACTCCCACCCTGAGTACTATGGAAACATTTATCAACCATCCAGTGCATGTCCACATGGTAAACGCCATGAGTGGACGCAACAACAACCATGTACTCTTGGACATTCAACAACAAGGACTTCAACTCCCACCTTGGATTATACCCACACTTGTCACACAACCTATGGAACTTCCAAGGGAACATCCTCATCCCACTGGACATGAAGTTTTTGATCCACTTCAACAAGCCCTACAAGTGGGAACTCTTATCACGCAAGTAGTTCATCCATCCATTCCACCCTCCATCATGCACACAACACCCTCATCTACCTCGGGAGCCCTGCCTCTTGATGCCACATCAGTAGCATAAACAATACCCCCTATCGCTATGAAGGCACCTCTGCAAGCCACAGTTGCTCCTCTTTTGCAAGCAACTCCAACATTTGTTGCAAAATTTCCACCACTACCGATCAACACACAACAAACCACCATTCCACCCATTCCTACTCAGCCCGTTCAAAGTGCAACAACCAGTTCACAGCATCAAAGCACCCAAGTCTCCATGCCTATTCTTCCTTTCTTCACCACAGGCATGCCACCTACCAACGCCTATAACCAACCCTTATTTCCACAAGGGTCCACTTTTCCCACTCCACCAGCAAATAATCACAATGAATGCCAGGAGGTTTACCTCAAACGTTGTTCAACCCAAGTCCCTCCATACCACTACCATCCATGAATCCCTTCGTCATACCCCAGATTCCCATCCAGCCTATCCAACAACAGCAACCTATCCAACAGCAGCAACAACAACCTATCCAACAACAACAACCTATTCAACAACAACAATCCATTCAACATCCATCTCAGCACCAACAACCGCAATAGAAAATCACCAACCTATTCACATCCCAAGCACAACAACAAAAAATCAACCCCTTCACAACTACACAGACCACCATCCAAACTACATAGTAGCTGCAACCACAAATGCAGGGGGCAAATCCCTTCATGGCACAATCACTGCAATAGTTTTCTAATCCTTTCTTTCAACCCATGCAACAACAACAAACTCATTCCGCCAATTACATAGCCATGCCATCTTCCGCTGCATCACAAACAATTCCACCTCCACATCAATTCAATGTTCCCATTGGGGGCATTCTACCACAAAACACCTATCCCCCATCTTATACAGGTGCGCAACAAGCTCATCCCACCTATCCAATGTCATATAAAATACAAGCATATTTCCAACAGTTGCAACAATCTTATCAAGAGTCGACACCTCGTCCACTGCAATATTCCCCTCAACCATAGCTTCCACCACAACAACCCATATACATTGACCAACAACCATCATACCAAACACCACAATATCCACCTTAGAATCTTCCATACTTTTCATTCGATCCATATCAGGTTCAAGGAAACCATGCAATCATGATTAAAAATCCTCCCACGCAAATCAATCATGAATGGGAGGAAATGAAGAATGCTCTCAAGGAGATAAAAGCTGGGACAGAGGCCAAAATATTCAAGTTTGAAGGGGTATGCCCTTATCCATTTCTTTGATCTATCACCGTCATACCCTTCCCCAAGCATTTTGAGACACCCAAATTTTATAAATATTGAGGGAAGGGAGATCCTGTGAGTCATGTGAAAGAATTCTACATGGCCTGCCAAGAAGTGGCCTATAGCGATAACCTCCTCATGAGACTATTTCCCAAAAGCTTAGGAGGAACCACTCTTGAATTTTTCTACAAAATTCCTTATGTCACAGTCTCTACTTTCACAAAATTATCTAAAAATTTTGTGGTCCAATACGCACATAATGTCAAAAATGAACTCTCACTCCTTGATCTATGCAATTCCGAACAAAAGGGAGGAGAGAGCCTAGCCGATTATCTTTAGCGCTGGCAAGGGCTTACTACAAGGTTTTCTTACCAACCCCTAGAGCAACATCTTATGAAAATCTTCATTAACAACCTCCATCCTAAGCTTGCCTATCACATGCGCATGAACTATATACAAACTTATCACGACATCAGAATCAAAGGTATGGATCTTGAACAAGGTCTTGTAGAATAGGGTGCCATCAAGCACTACAAAGAATCCCAGCCTGACAAACATAACAATGATCGATCACAATACTGGAACAAGAACAAGAATGCAGTAACAGATGGAGCCACTAACACCAAACACATTCAGGTTGTGGTAGCTAGTCCCAATGCACCTACCCAAACTTATCAGCAAGCACCACCAATGTACCCTCAACTTCCTCCCATGTATCAATAGCCCAATCCTATGTATTCCCAACCAACTTACCAACAAAACATGTTCCCTCAAGGTGTGACTATCTATCCCCCTCTGGGGACATCATATCAACACAACTATCAAGGTCCTATGAATTAGACAAATGCTATATCAGTCCCGCATGGACAACAAAGACCTCACACTTTGAATATGCCACAACGCATGTTTACCCCTTTGGGTGAACCCATATATGTTATCTTTCACAAGCTGGTCTAAGCTAACCAAGTTGTGTATCCCAAAACATAGCCATTTGATGACTCAACTCCTAAGCCAGCTTGGTATAAAGACAACGAGTACTGTGAATACCACCATGTTAATGGACACAACACCCTCAAATCCATGAAGATGAAACACTATATTCAGGATCTCATTGACCACAAGGAGATCAAAGTAGACTCTCTTGCCCAATCATCACCAAACGCAGGCCTTAAAAATTATCAAAATGCATTCCCTAAACACACTTCAAGAACAGGTCCAGGAAATCCTACTCAGTCCTCTGATCAGGGGAAGGGTAAACAAGCAGAAAATGCCGACAGAAAAGATTATACCAATGCATATATAAACTATGATAATCTCATCGGCTGCATATCCCAAGTCCAGTCCTCTGTCAATATCATCCATGTCAAGGGTGTCAATAACCAATGCACAATCACCACTCGTAGAGGTAGGATAACATTCATAGGTGCTGGTCCTGCCCCATTTTCTAGGACCCAATACAACATTTTGGAACACCTAGGGAATACTCTAGCCCAAATTTCTATCCTAGATCTTCTCCGCACTTCACCCACTTTTCAAGAGATCCTCAATAAAGCCTTACAAGAATCCTGTGTTCCCAGTGACATCAACCTCACTAAATTCCAAAACCTTGTTGGACACCTATCTGCATCTTGTACGGTATCCTTTAAACCAACAGACATACCCTCAGAGGAAACCGATCATAATATCCCACTCTATATTGTTGTCATGGTTAAATATTTTGCCATTAAACAATTCATGATAGATAATGGATTGGCCCTAAATTTGTGCACTCTAAAATTCATAAAATAGTTGGGTTGCACTGAAGCTGATATAACAAATGATGTCATCACAATAAAGGCATATGACAATCTAGAGCATACTTATGAAGGCACCATATCATTGCCCATTCAAGTGGGCCCAGTTATCCAGGGTACATTATGTCATGTTGTTGATCTTGACCTTCCCTTCTACATCCTCCTTGGATGCCCATGGATTCATTCTATGCAAGTCGTCCCCTCTACCTACCATCAGTGCATTAAATTCCCATATAATGGCACTGAGATCACCATCCGCGCAGATCCCAAGCCCTTCGCATACTGCAATGCATTGGAAACATCCTTTCCACATTCCAATCACTGTCCTGAGATCGATATTGGTACCTCTGTCACTAGTTCATCTCGAACCCATTAAGACCCAGAAACAATCCTCTCCTCCACCTTATCCATGGTCAAGATAAAAAACAAAGGTTGTGGTGAGTACACTTTATCTGATGCCTTCACAGTTGGAGCACTGCCAATTGATCCACACACACAAGGCCACCAACCTAATCTAAGAAAGATAGAATCTGAGACAACCAAGGCACTAAAATTTCAAAAGGTACTTTGACTAGCCAAGAAATGACACCAAACATCAACCAATGGCTATATAAAGATCCACCGCCCAAGGACACAAGTTGCCTCAATTACTTCAAAGATAAGTACCCTGCAATACATAGACTGGTGATAGAAAAATGGAACTACCAAGGAGGTGGCCTTGGTTATGAAGAGCAAGGAATGAAAGATCCTATTATACCTACCTGACTAGAAAAGCACCTGGGCCTCGGCATGGGCTCTGACACAAATGGGGGCACCAACGAAACCATCTTTGCCTCTTGTCCGTCCCTGGGTGAAATCACTGACATCGAAGATATCCCGAAAGAGAAAGTTGTGAGGGCCTATGACAATTTTTTCGACAATGAAACCTTCCTTGGAAATTTTGTCCTACAACAAATTTCCATCCTCTTCATTGACCTTCCCCTCCTCCATCCTGAACTCATAGACTGGAACCAACCAAGTGTCGTACATGTTGACGAGTTCCAAAGTGAGGACGCGCTCCTAAGCTTTATGGGAGAAATTGATCAAAGCAGTGACTGGGGGAAAGACTCAGCATATGTCTACAAACTAGACCCAAAGGCATACTTTGGGGAAGAGGAGAACTTCAACCACAAAAATGAAACAGAAAACAAAAATACAAAAGAGAAAAATTGATCCCCTTGCGAAAACCCCTCTGGGGCGCTATCTGGTCATAAAATAGTAAAAATAAAGGGCGTATCCCTGGTGAAAACCTCTCTGAGGTTCCAGAGGATGAAGATTTGCCTCTTCCTCTGATCTATGATTACAGGCCTTAACAATCATTGATTCTCATTGAAGAAGCAAAACCTGTCAACCTGGGTACCAAAGACAATCCCACCATCACATACATAGCAGCATCTCTGACTGAAGTAGAAGAAAGTGATCTTGTCACTTTATTAAAAGAATCCATCAACAAATTCACATGGTCTTACTCCCACATGCTGGGATTGGACCACAACTTGGTGGTTCACCATCTAGCAGTGGACCCAAACATCAAACCTGCCAAGCAAAAGCTCAGAAAGATGCACCCTAAAGTGGCACTACTTGTCAAAGTGGAGCTAGAAAATTTATTCCAAGCGAAGATCATTCGCCCAATTGACTATTCTAATAGGATTTCTAATATGGTGCCCATATCTAAACCTGATAAATCAATCAGGATATGTACAGATTTTAGAGATCTCAATAAGGCATGTCCCAAGGATGGTTACCCCTTGCCAAACATAGACATGATTGTAGATCTCATTTCAAGACATGAGATGTTGTCACTCATGGATGACTTTTCTAGATATAATCAGATTCGCATTTTAGAAGAAGATCAGCATAAGACAACATTCACAACCCCTTGGGGCACCTTCTGCTATAATATGATACCTTTTGGCTTAAAGAATGCTGGGGCAACCTATCAAAGGGCCATGACTGTCATTTTTCATGACATGATCCACAAGATCCTTGAAGACTATGTGGATGATATCTTGGTAAAATGAGTTAAGAGGGAAGATCACCTAGATGTTCTAGAATGCATCTTTGACAGAATTGGACACTACTACTTAATGCTCAACCCTAAGAAATGTCTCTTTTGGGTCACATCAGGAAAACTCATGGGGTTCATTGTATCCAGAGGAGGCATAGAAATCGATCCAAAGAATGTACAAGCTATCATAGAGATGCCTCCACCAAAAACACTCTGACAACTATGTAGCCTCCAAGGAAAGCTACAATTTGTGCGTTGTTTCATCTCTCAACTAGCAAACAAGTGTTAACAATTCACTCATCTCCTGCGAAAGGATAACACTTTCAAGTGGGATCCTCAGTGTCAGAAGAGTTTTGACAAAATCAAAGAATACTTGGCTAATCCACCCATCTTGGTACCACCTATACCTGGTCGACCACTCATCCTATACATTTATGCTACTACAATAGCACTGGGGGCACTCCTTTCTCAATTGGATGATGAAGGCAAAGAAAGAGCTATTTATTATATCAGTTAAACCTTAGTGGCTTATGAGCTCAATTATTCTCCTATGGAAAAAGCATATCTAGCGGTGGTCTTCACCACTCAAAAACTTTGTCACTATATGCTTAGTCATACAACCAAGCTCATTTCAAAGGTGGGTCCTCTCAAGTACCTACTCTCCAAGAATACACTCACAGATTGAATGGAAAAATGGGTTATGTTGCTAAGTGAGTTTGATATTTGATATGTCGACAAAAAATTCATTAAAGGGCAAGTCATCGCTAACCAGCTAGTAGAAGTGCCATTGGTAGATGCTTATCCTTTGGTCACTAAATTTATAGATGAGCATTTTTACATGGTAGAAGAACAACCAACGTGGCAACTCTACTTTGATGGGTCCTACATAGCTCATGGTGTAGGGGAAGGAATACTTTTTGTCACACCTCAAGGTGACTACATCCCTATGTCATTCAAATTGGGATTTCCTTGCACAAACAACATTGTAGAATATGAGGCACTAATCGCAAGAATTCGCATGGCCATGGAATGGAACATTACAGATATACATGTCTTTGGCGACTCCCAACTTATCATCAAACAAGTCCTAGATGAGTATCAAACCAAAGATGACAAATTGATGCCATATAAGAAGATGGTTGACAAACTCAAAGAACACTTCCTCCATCTATAGATAACACAGGTACCGCACCTAAAGAACAAGGTTGATGATGCAATGGCCACAATTGGCTCCCTCCTAGAGATTCATCACGAGTCTACGCAATACAAATTCTTAGTTGAGCAACTTCATGCTCCCGCTTATGAGAATGATGAATCAAATCGTGTATGTGTCTTGGTTGGTCCTCAGTCCCCATGGTACCATGATATCCAAGCTTACCTACAAAATGGTATCATATCCCCTCATCTCACTGCAACCCAATGCCTAAACTTTATCTGCAGAGCTTCCCGATACACCCTCGTAGCCAATACCCTTTATCGTCGAGGCTATCACAATGTGCTCTCTAGATGTCTAGATGAAAACGAAGCTGCCAAGGATTTACAAGAGGTACATGCTGGGACCTGCAATTCCCACATGAGTGGCATGGTCCTAGCCAAGCAACTTCTACATACAGGGTACTATTGGCCTACAATGAAACATGATTCTTGTGATCTCGTCAAGAAGTGTTTACCTTTCCAACAACATGCTAATCTGATTCATGCTCCTACCCAGGACCTCAAACCTATTGCACCTCCTTGGCCCTTCTCTTGTTGGGGTTTTGACCTCATTGGTAAGATTACTCCCCTCTTGTCTGAAGGCCACAAATACATAATCACAGCTACGGAGTACTTTACAAAGTGGGTCAAAGCAATTCCGCTCACACTCACTACGGGCATCCAAATCTCCAAATTCATCTTCTATCACATTGTTTGCCACTTCAGCATACCCTCCACCATCTTCACATATCATAGTACACCATTTGAAAATCAACATTTCAGTGATCTCTGTGCTCATCTCCATATCCATCACCGTTTCTCTAGTCCATATTTCCCGCAAGGTAATGACCAAGCTGAGGCAACTAATAAAACTATCCTCAAAATCCTCAAGAAAGTTGTCAATGATACTGGTTGTGACTGGCATCTCCAGATCAACCCCGCCCTATGGGCATATCACACTTCCTACCGTAGCCCTACTGGCACTACTCCCTACTCCCTAGTCTACGGTATTGAAGTAGTCTTACCAATTGAGGTCGAATTACCATCCCTCTGAGTATCACTAAGAGGCCTAATTGATGATGAAGATTACTTAGTGGCATGACTCACATAGCTTGATTTACTAGATGAAAAGTGCCAGCAATATTATGATCACTTGATTGTTTACTAGAATAGACTCAAGCGGAACTATAAAAAGAAGGTCCACCCATGCCAGTTTTGGGTAGGGGACCTTGTGCTAAAGGAAAATCAGAAAGTGGGTACTGATCATGAAAAGAAAGGCAAGTTTGAAGTCACCTGGCAAGGCCCATATTTGTCACTACATGCTTCGGTTCTGGGGCATATCAACTCTCCACTCCTAAAGGAGAACCATTGAATGATCCTATCAACATCATTCATCTTAGGAACTTCTATGCCTAACGAATGGTTTTTCATTCCAGTTATCTAAGAAAATCCATTAAAATTCCTGAAGAAAGCACAAAAACAATGAAAAATAGTCCTAAAAAAAATCTCTAAAAAGAAAAAAAATGAAGCTGAAAAAATGGTTGTCCTAGTGAAAACCTGGTAAACAGGCACTTGGGCAATATCAAAAACATCAAAAAGATCCAAAGAATTCAAAAAGAAAAATAAAGAGAAAACTTTCGTCCAATGGTGAAAACTTGGCAATCAGGCACCTTGGACAAGTATGCATGATGAAAACCTAGAAATAGGCATCACACATAATGGACCATTCCATTATCTATCAAAATCTCATTTCCTTCCATCACCAGAACCACATCTCCACTAACCTCCACATTTCCCATATTCCCTGGGTGTTCACATATCATACGCACTAGTCTGAAATGATCCTCCTATCTCGTATCCTGAGCTTTTGTACACATAATCTTGTATATTATTGTCCATACATTGTACTATCCAAAACCTTGAGCTTCAGTCCTATATATTTCTCGTGTCCTGAGTTTCTCCTTGTGTGGAAAATGGTACAATTACACTATTTAAAATCCTACGTTGGTTCTACAGTTTTGATCGTAGTGCACATTTGACCAATTAAATTGGTGAGTCCCATCTTTCTAGAAATGAGTCTATTGAGGATGTGTCCTTCCTCTTGTCAACTTAAATCTAGATCATCATCATCTTTGGGGTTCTCATAGGATGTATCTTTCCTCTTGAACTAATCAATCAAGCATACTACACTATCACATGCATCAAGAAAAACAACACGATCCAATCAAATCTTGACAGCAACCTTTGAACATAATCATTGTAACTCATCACTTGTAATTAATCGCTCAATTTGATCCTTATATATTCGTGACATATTCGATCTTCTCGCCATCGCGCTAACATCCCGAGTTGTCATCCTACTAACATTCCTTTCCTGATCCTCCATTGTCCACCTGTTTGGTTTATCAGTTGATTGTGACACACCAAAAAAATATGAGTCCTATTGCACCCATTGCATCCATCACATCCGTTGCCTCTAGTATCATTATTGTATCTATCATTGTGCATTAAGATTCTGTTGCATTATTCATCATTTTAGATTCATTATTCACCATCTTAGATTCATTAGATTCATTAGATTCATCATTAGATGGCATTAGATCCATCATTCAGGTCACATTGATCGTCATGTTAAATCCATCATTAAATTGCATTAATCATCATTAAGTCAATCATTTAATTGCATAGTTAGTATCATTTTAGAAATTTGCATAATTAATCCATCATTTAGATTCATCTTGGATCACTTATATTCATTTCATATCTAGCATAGTTAATTCATTTAGATTCATCTTGCATTCATTTAGATTCATTTCATGTCTTGCATAGTTACTTCATTTAGATTCATTTTAGTCTTGCATTGTTAAAAACTCATTTAGAAGCATTCATAAAATGTCACATATACATTTGCGTACATCCTAAAATCACATAACATCCTGCATCCACACACGTCAATACATCATATATATATCATCATCCAGCCTGCATAAGTCATACATCATATATACATAATCATGAAGCCATCCTGCATACACAATAGGTCATACATATACATCACATCCTGCAAGCACCAAATGTCAATAATCATATAGGCATATGCATCAAAACATCATATAGATCATAGCATATATATCATACACCATGGCATCATAAGAGTCCTCATCGATCATATATAAATCAAATGTCCATAAGTACATGTGTCTATCATCAATAAAATACATCACGTGCACCTCGGTGCCACTATACATGTACATCTCAAAATGCAAAAAATGGTGTTAGAAGTGGTGTCAAAATGCAAAACTATGTGTCACATGATCCTCTGCTAAATCATGCCGGTGGCTGTGAGGATCCACTTACCTGCTCTGGTGGTGGCCATGATGGCATGCTCATGGATCCTTGTGATGCTAAGGTTTGCACTATGCTCTGAGATCGAGACCTCTAAGAGTAATCTCCCCTCTATCCCTCAGGAACTAGCTGATGATACAATACTGGATAGTAGGATGCCTCTCTACCTACCATGTTCACATCTCTATGAGCTGCGAACACCTCGGCCACAACTTGCCCAGCCCCACCTGCAACAGCTGCTTATCTGGCGATATCCCGCTCAGCCCGCCACTGTGTTGCCTCCCTCTCTAAGGTCAATGCCAAAATCTATTATGTGGCCTGCTCTAGTTGCAAGGTCAGAGTATCCAACTGGTCCATTAGTGTACCTATCTTGGTACGTAGCTCTGCAGCATCCTGTGTCAAATTGACCATGGAAAACTCTCCTGAGTCAACCCTGCCCTATAGGGTATCTAGAGAACCCTCTGCCCTATCCACCTATGTCATCTCTGTAGCTAATAAACCTTGTATATAGGTCATCTCTGTCTGTAGGCTGGTCTCAGACACCTGGGTCATGCCTAGAACACCTTGCAGTTGTGCGCACTCTGTCTGCATGCTATCTCACTCTGTGATGATAGTATCATGAGTCTCCTGTGCTACATATCGTGCAAGTGGCCCCTATGGCACTTGCACCTATGGTGGCACTTGGGGTGCCTGTACATGTACCTGCTATGGCATCTATGGTGTCTGTACTTATCCCTGTACCAGTAGGGGCCCCTGTGGCCCCTGATCTGGTCTTGCCCCTGCCTGTGCCTCTATACAAGGTCTAACCTGTCTCTATGGTCTCCTCCTCTAACCTATTTCCAAGGTTTCTGGGGAATCCCCTATAGCCATCCCATTGTCCACATCCATATCACCTATTGGTTTCTCATGAGCAGCCACCTGAGTGGGGTCTATAAGGTGCAATGGTGTGTGTGCAGCCCACCATGCTGCATACTCCAGAGTCATCCTTGCATTTGTGATGTCAGGATGCACCACAAATTCAAGCTGCACAATGTCCCTCTAAGATGCCCTCACTATAAGAGCATCTGTGTATCTCCCCCAGGTACCTACCTCCCTGGTGACATGAGGATGTAAGGCATCCTCTGCTGCCACCCCCTATTGTAGCCCAAACTGTCGCATAACCATCAAGGGTCTATACCTCTCTATCTGGTGGATAGTCCTCCCCAGTAGAAAGAAATCTGTCTGAATGTATGACAGGTATAGGAAATCCTCAAAACCGTCCTCCACTCCTATCACCCAGTCCATCATCCCCCATAGCTCACATTGTCTATATGGGGTCCAGTAGAAAACCTGAACCTCATCTAAGAGTCGCCGCCAATATCCAGTTTGACCGACAGAGGTATATCTCAAGGGAAGCATGTATCTGTAGGCATAAGGCTCTCCTGGCTATCATGCCTCTCACACTCTCATAGGCCAGAACACTGCAATGTGCTCCCAAGCCCAAACTAACATTAATGTCATATCTGTCCCCATGTTGCGCACCCTACGGTATGCAGCCATGTGTAAATCATAGTATAGTTGTCCTAAGACAACATATCCCCAGCAATAAGTGGTACCCTCCTCTAGCATCTCTACTTGTACTCACACCCATCCCATACTGAAACCATGCCCTGCCAGATCAGCTAGCATGCGCCCTTCGACCAGTCCCTCCAGATATAGGGCCACCCACCGAAGTCTCTGATCTACCATTGGCTGCCAGGGCATCCAAGTCTTGTATGTCAGGATCTGTCTCATAGGTCTCCTAAAAGTAATCTCCATGAAATGATTGCTATCCTCTAATCGGTACTAAGGAATCACCCCTCAGATGGGTATCTGAAGGATCTGCCACACATCCTCCGAGGTGATAGTCGCCTCTCTAGTAGGCAGGTGAAATATGGCGGTATCACTATGCCACCGCTCAATCAATGCGGTCATCATCCCATTATGCACCTATAGCCTAGGCCAATGGGGCACATAGTCCAATCCAACCACCGCTAACAAACCCTAGTCATCCTCTATGAGCTGAGGCTCCAACTCCATGGTCGGTGGCCAATGCTCTCACGATCCCAATGGTGGGAACTGCTCCTAAAAATTTTCAAAAAAAAAATCTACCATATCAACCACTTTTTCTTCTAGTCCTAGCCTAAACCCTCCCAAAGTGGGGCATCTTTCCCCTAGGTCTTTTTCCGACCCATCCCCGGCCCCAGTCGGGTCCCTCCATTCCCCTTCCCCTTGGCATCTTCCCTTTAAGGCACAAATGGCAGTTCAACCAGAAACATCGGTTCATACACCGGCATCTCTACCATCATTCCCGCAAACTTCCATCTTTGCAAATGGGGATCTGGGTCCGACATCTTCGAAGACATCAGTTTGGCACCGACGTCTGTGAAGATGCCTATTCGGGGATCAGCATCTTCGAAGACGTCAATCTGGGGATTGGCGTCCTCACAGACGTCGGTTCACGAACTGGCATCTCCAGTCTGAAAGTCCACTAACCCTCATTTATTGCCCCTAACCCATCCCAAAGTAATAAATAACTTTGACAGTAATAAATGCAAGGTCTTGGATAGGTCACTCACCGATACCAGTCACTATGCGGGCCTCCTGTGTGTGTGCACGTGCTCCCCCAACTTCCCCTTCATCCTTTCATCAGCCATCTTTTAACCCTAGAGCTCAGTTTTCACTATTCACTATTCATAAATGACCTTCCTTAAGCCCCCCAGTCCTTCTTATAGCCCCTGTTTTTCCCAAAATTTCTCCCCACCCGTTTTCCTCCCCCCCATGTATATTTTTGTATAAATCATTCTGTTGTACAGTTCTAATTCGCAAAAACTCCCAAAAACATTTAAGAAATTCAAAAATCCAAAAAAATTCCAAAAATTCCAAAAATTTCAAAAACATCAAATATTTTCAAAAATCATGCAATAAATACTTCATTTTTTTCGCATTGTTCTGGATCTTAGTTTTAAGTGACATTTTGACTCATGTGACTGCGATCATATTTTACACAAAATCAATTTTGCAACCAATTTTCCTTGCTGCCCATCCCGTTCACAGCTTTTGCCAGTGAATCTCTTTTATCAAATCAAATCCAATCTTTGCCCGTCAGGATGCATCCTTCTGGCGTTGGCTTATCAAATCCTTCATCACATCAATTCTGTTCATGGAAAGAACTTTGGACCGAATGACTGCTTGGTCATGAGGCCTTCTTTACTGATTTAATCTTTTTGTGTCAGTCTAAACCTACTCACCACTACCTCGATCTGCTATATCTTGGTGTGTTGTGACTGGTGGCTACTGATACATGCATCTTTTTGTAGTGTGCTTTTTTTTAAACGTCTAGTCTACATAAATGAATCTTGTCATCTATTTTTTCTAACACCTGATGTATACCTCCTATTGCAATATCAAAATTGGATGTTCTCTCCATATTTTTCACACAAAATGGATCCCCAATGTTAGTTAGTTGCATTTACAGTTCATGTTTGCATTTGCATTCTTAGCTGCATTCTTAATTGCATTTCAGAAGGCTTCTATTTATTCCCTCCTCTCTCTTTCTCCTACCTGTTGCGTCCTTTTTTGAGAAAATTCTACAATGTCATCTTCGTTGTGTTCTTTTCTCGAGGGGGCACAACCATATACCATCGTTGCTTCAGCACGACTCCTAGAAACCCTCTTCCTCTGGGACAACTCATTTTCTTGTCTTTGACAAAACGTCACTTGCGATGCCACATCAAAGAGGGGCAAAATGTAGACATCCAAAAATATTCATATTATTTTCCCATCACCTCATTTCCCAAGTATACTTACCCACCTAACTATCCTTAAATCATGATTAATGGGTGATTCCTAACCCTTTTAAGGCTAATGTAATGCTCACCCACATGGGGAAATTCTCTCCAAAAAGGTCACCCATTCCTCTTTAATTTCCTCTTACAAGTTTGTCTCTGATTTAGAAATATTGAGCTACTCAATATTAAATACCAATTTTGACGCAAAATTGGCCATCTTTTCAAACCTATGTGTCCCTTATATGGCTCTTATGTGGATGCCACATAGGTGCCACTTCATCCAAGCCTCTTCCTCTCTCCAAAAACTCTATAAATAGAGGCCTTCTCCTCTTCATTTGGCATCTCTCAATTTGCATTGTTATTATGTTAGAATTACTTTAGAATTTCAGTGCTAGTTTTCATTCTCATGTCTTTAAGCTTAATTCACATAGATATCACATGTTAGGCTTCGATTTGGTGAATGAATCTTAGCTTTAATCTTGTTCATGCATATCATCTTCATAGCTAGTTTAGATTATCATTTGAAGAAATTGAGACTAGTTCCTCATACTAGCTCTTGAATTGTTTCATTTGTTTCAATCTTGCATTTGCATTGGGGATCATTGTATTTTGTGTGTTTGAGAGAGCACACCCACATTCCATCAAAAAGAACAAATCGAACAAGTTAATTAGGGTGCTTACTTGTTTTAGTTCAATTCGATGTTATGTTGAGTTCTTTGTTGCTTGCTTGCTCTTTTACATGCTTTTGAATTGATTTTATGTGCTAACCCACTAATGTTTTATGTTTGAGCTTGCTCCCAACAGATTGAATAATTTCTCGTACATAGTATTTCATGGAAAACATCTTATAGGGACAAAATAATCTAAGGTTTATTGATTAGTGGTTAAATTTTGAAGGATAATATTTTGAGGCCATTGATTCACCCCCCCCCCCCCCTCGGTTATTA
>MU227927.1:2657829-2685777 GCA_018584345.1 Thuja plicata
CCCCCCCCCCACAATGTATGATTCTAACCCCCATACAACAAAGAACCAATAACTGAAAGCACAAAGAAAACTAGAGAAAAACCTGAACACCGGATGCAAAGTAGAAGGGAAAATAAAGCCTCTACTTCAATGCTAAAAATAGGAACTCAAATGGTTGAATCAGGAAACCAAACTAGCATCATTGTGTCCGTCTTGGAAATACCTTTCCGACGATATAAGATACTTGCATTTTCAAGTCTGTTTGCTCAAGTTACGAGCAAAAAACCAACAGGACCCTCAAAGTGCATGCTCGCTAGAAAAAACCAGGCCCTACCTTAAAATTGACGGCCGTTTGGCCATCGGCTGACGTCTTGATGATGTCAGCTGACATCACTACCGGTGTTGGGCGGTGGCCGAGTGGAGGCGGGGTGCTGGAGGTGCCCGAGCAGAGGCTGGGCGGTGACTGGGCGCTGGTTGGTGGCAGCCGAGCTGAGGTTGGGCGGCGGCTGGGCGCCAATGGCGCGCCGGTGCAGCAGCCAGTGGTGGAGGCTCTATGGTGGCGCGAAAAAATTTACACTGCAGGCATTTTTTTAAACGCAAAAAATCAATAAAAAAAGATTTTTTTTAATTTTTTTTTAAAAAATTTCTCGTTTTGCGTGTCCATACGGCCCTAGTAGGCCAAAAAATTTTCCCTATGGTCACAGAGGCCAAAATAGTCAAACTTTATATATTTTTTGACTCTCCCGGGCCTTCTGAAGGCAATGGCGGAGTCCATTTTTGCTCAAATGACTCTAGAAAATGGTGCCTCCTTCAAAGTGACAGAAAAAACCCCAGAGAAGTGGCTGTCGTCTTTGAATTGTGGCTTCAAAAACCTTCGATTAGGCAGTGACAGGGTGGCTCTGATACCATGTAGGATTTGAGAAACATGCAAATCCACAGAACCTGAATACACCTGCATGTAAATGACCTGATACAAAGTAGAAGCACAAAAATGAAAAAACAGAACTCAGAGATGCTCAAAAGAAGAGTCACTATATTATTCTCTAAGTTATGAAATAACATTACAAAGTTCAGCCTATAAAGGTGAACAAACCCTAAAATAGAAATGCTAGGTTGCGCAATATAATTAATATAAAGTATTAATTATATGCACCTAAGAGATAGCTTAAGCGAAAAAGAGTAAGTAAACTAACTGATTACTCTAACACTCACCACCCGAAAGTCTGGAACTTCCATCTACAGCAAGTACCAGGGCGTTAGTAAAGTCAAAAATAGAGAAGGCTCTGGAAAAGATGCCTTTGAGCCTAAAATATGTTAAGGATAGAGTCATCGCGGGCTCAAAGATTGAGTCCAAGGTTCAGCTTTTTACCGATACTAGCATCGGAACATGGCCAGAAATGTAGGCCTTGGTCAAAGTCATGTACATTCAACGACAAGCTGGAGACCCTTTGGCCATTAAAATTGGAAACTCTAGAATCTTAAAGGAAGCTTTCTTCCTATGCTCGGTGCAGTCACCAAAGCTTATTCTCACACTCTCAGCCCTTTACAACCCATCTGTTTGGGCTGTTATGCATGCATCGCCAGAGCCAACAGGGTACCCCACTCGTTTAGTGTCTCTTAACCCTAATACCTTCCAGAGGAGCTTGGGAATCTCTCAATTTACCAAGCCAACCGTGGTCACCCAGTCTGATGCCTTGGCCCAATTCAAGCAATTGGACGAGGCAGCCCGCATATACATGAGAAACAATTGGCTCAAAGTCCCAAAGAGGGACCCCAAAAGAATGAAGCTAGAGATCCCCAGGTCTGAATTCAAAGAGAGCATCCAGATGGGGATAATAGCACTATGTCAGGTCTTCGGGCAATAGCATGCCCGAGAATTCTTTGGGTGGATGTACTACTTCTTGATTTGCATAAGTACTACCAGGAAGTTTTTCGACTGCGCGGCCATAATTTCAAATCATGTCAACTCCTAGTTGCTCCAGCTGGCCAAGAAGAAGAAATTTTACATGAATTCTTATGTTTTCTGGGCCCTGGCACAACAGAGGCCCCATGCCCATGGGCTACTCATAGATGGTGTACTCAGGCTTGGCTCAGATTAGAAGGCCCCATGGGACTACTTCCCACAGATTCAATGGGAGGCTAGCTTCCCCAGTTTCTGCAGAGTAAACGATGCGTTCGTTTACTACCACCTACTCACACCCACCCGAGATGCAGGATACCAACTATCCATAGAGGCGATGAATTTGGTCCAGAGTTATAGAAATTATTACATACAATACCAGTAGCATACATATATAAGGGTGATCGGCTTCTCTGGGAAACCCTACTTGTTACCCAAGCACTACGGGGACAAGATAGTCCTCCTAGAATTTTGCAGGAAGATAATGGAGCTGCATGTCTTCTTTTCCCTAAAGAAGGTGACCAATATTCCATTCCCAATCACTTGTGAGAATTATTCATGCAGTCTGGCCACTGCCAAAGAAGCAAACAATGAGGTAAAAAGCTATAACTTGGCAGAATTCTACTTGGCGCGAAAGCATTTTGATCCACACGGCAAGATTGCGGCGGCACTTCCCCAGGCTTCAGAGCCCCATCAATACCATATGGAGGACTTTTGGGAAGACTGCCAGGACATTGTGGAGGTCTAGAGCCAGCACTACATCAGGATGACCATAGGCATGATGGAAAGATTGAAGCTCCGGAGATTCCCAGAGAACTTCTCAGACGTCGACTCCATAATAGATCCCCAGTACAAAGCAAAGGGGATCGATACACTAGCTCTCCCACCAGTAAATTGAGATTCCAAGGAAGGGTCCACCATTGAGGACTTCACCCGGGAGGTGTTCGAGCATAGCCATGCTTAGTTTAAGAAGGTGTGCCCTGGGAGTGTTCGCAGGGCAGCCCAGCCAGTACCAAAAGAAACCCCGGGGGTCGGGACTTCTTCACAGGGAGTGGACAAAGGAAAAGGGATAGATACAACTCCTCCAGTGTAATAAGTCCCCATTAAAGAATAAATAAGGCAATCGATAGTAGCCTCCTAAAAAATGAGGGAGAACCTAATCACACAGCTGGCTACCCCGGTGCTTATGGCCAGACCTATTCATCCTCCATCCTCCCCTTCACTAGCAGCCTTAATGGTTAAGGCAATAGGGGTGGATCCGACAGAGAAAGTAGCAGTAAGGGATGCGGGCCCACCCTTTATTACTTGGAGAAGGAGGAGGCTTGACCCTAATCCTAAGAAGGAGCTAAAGCTGGGGATGCCCTGGGCTCCACAAGTTGAAATCCTTTCTTCTGACTCCCCAGAGCCAAAGAAAGAAGCAAAACCTACTGATATCCCAGACAACCCTCCTCCACAAGATGAGTTTGATGATGTTTTTGCAATCGATGGATTTTGTAACTTACAAGGGGGCATTGAGCAAGGGGTTGAGGTCCCAGCGCAAGAAGAGGCTAAGGAACAAATAGCTATGCAGGAGCAGGAGCCAATGGAAGAAGAAAAGGAAACAGTGCAGGAAATCATCTCCAAAGTTCCGGAGATGCAAAATGCGGGGGTGGACCAGTAAAAAAAGAATGAACAAGTGGCACCTACTAAGGAAACCGGACCTACGGGAGCAACCGTAACCTCAGCTACCATGTTCCAAGCACCACCCCCTAGAGAAACCCTTGGATAGGTAATAACCGCGGCATAAATGCTAAATATTGGCTTGGTACCTCCCTTATTTCCAGAAGATGTATCAGAAGAAGAAGAAATCCTGGCGACTAAGGCCAAAGAGAAAGAACAAGAGAAGGACACCCCCAAGACAGCTGATGAAGGTCCAGATAAAGCTGAAGATGCAAAGGACAAGGCTGAGGAAACAAATGTTGCCAAGAGAAATGTTCCTGATGAGGCCCAGGATAAAGAAGAAGGGGCGGGTGAGACCCACACCACTAAGGAGGAACAACAACAAGGCACCAGGGAGGAACCAAAAGAATATACTTTGGTGAAAAATCCACCCCTACTGCCTCAGTGGTTAGTGGAGAGAAAGAAGAGAAAGGCCACGTCCACCCTGAGAGCCCACCTCTCTCTAGCTGAGATGATGGCCCAGGTCTAGGAGTCACCAAAGGCCAAGAAAGTCCGAACGGTTCATACTCTTTGAACCGGGTCAGGAGGAGAAATAGTTGCAATTGTGGAAACACCTCCCCCAGACACTGATGCGGCGATGACAGAGGTTGGAGATTATGATATCATAGAGATATCACTGGGAAAGAGAGGAAAATAGGGAAAAGTAAGCCTGTTAAAAGAAGCGGCCAGGGCGGTGGTGGCCAGATATGAAAAAGAGGCCCAAAGGCTCAAAGCAGAAAAAGAAAAGACAGTGAACCTCATGGGGTTTCTTATTGAGCTGGCTAGGCCTATTAGTGCCATTCCCCCAGAGGCCTCCATGTCCGATGCGCCATTACAACAGAGTGACATTGACTCCCTGCAAGCAATAAAGAAGGCCCAAGCGGTCGATGAGTGGGTCGCTCAGCAAGTAGGAAACACCCAGCATTTCCTAGTGTCTACCCTCCTGGATTTATATGCGGCATGATATGTTCTGCATCAAGAAAAGACTATTCTTAATATATGGGAGGCTGACATGGAAAACTATGAGGCTTGGAAAGTAGAGCTGGAAGAGCTCCTCAACCTCAGGGAAGAGATGGTCTGCGAATCTGGGATTCTAGGAGAAGAATCATTTGACTTCATGAGGACCCAACACTCCAGACTTGACCTCACATTGGAGGTACTCAAGCAACTGGTAGGGGCTCTGCATGATAAATTCAACACAGTGCAATATTCTTCAAATATGTACAAGGCATTTGTAGCAAAGGTCTTCGGAGCTGACCCATTCAGCACTGATACATGCATTCCGGAGGAATACGTTCTGGGAAAATTTGATGAATTGATGAAATCCAAATACCAATCCCTGGAGGGACTAGACGGGACCCAAATGATAGGGCTAACTCGCATGATCCTTAGTGGTCGTGATGTGACAAAAATGGCCGATGAGTTCAAAGATAATGTTCCAGAGCTTGGAGAACAAATTGAGGCGACTAAGTACCGGCGGTCCTGCCTTAAGGAAATTGATGAGGATGGAATCTCCTGCCTTCTCCAAACATTCAATGACAACAAGAAACAATAAAGTTTCTCTGGAGGCCGGAGAAAACACAAACATTTTATACTCTTTATTCTTTCAGAATGAAATTTCCTGGATCACGGAGTCCCGAATCCCAAATTTTGTATTCTTTCAAGTGATCCGTGTCCCGGTCCTCGAGGTCGACCAGCCACTTTCAAATGCGGTTAATAAAGGCAATCAGAAGGTAACTGGCTACATCAAGGAACGTTGGATCAATAGTTGGTTTTCTGACAGATGGTCTTCTCAAGGCACCGCTTCAGAGGTACACCTGGCACATTAGAGACAAGGTGCCGCATTTCCCATTTATGAGGCATGTAGCCTCGATCCCCAGGGATCTGATTTCTTCCTTCTCTTTCATGGCTCTCTTCTCGAGGCTGATTCTTTCACTCTACCTTCTTGTCTTATTCTTACGACATGTCAGGCCTATTCCATCTCAAGGTCTTTTGTAGGGCGGCGCAGGTAGTACCAGCCCCCAGATATTGTATTTTATTGTAACGTGATGTAAAATAGGGTTAGGGTTAGGGTTATATGAAGATGTGTATAAATAGTAAGTCTAGCCCATTCCCAAGGGTTAGCAAAATTGATGATTTTGCTGTCCACAGTAATAGAAAAGCAATTTTTTCATTTCAATTACAGAGCTTAATGCTCCATTGTTTCACTTTCCAATAGTTAGATGCTCCCTTGGAGCCACCATTGTATCACACACAAGTGCTTGCTAGAAGAAATATTAATGAAGAAGGGAGAATTCTTTGCAATGATGTTGTTGGCATTCAAACTTCTGAGTTAATGGTATTTTATGTTTTATGTTCCATATGTCTTCTGCTTTGATATTTCAAGTAGCTTAACAACCTCTTTTCTCTTGCTACTGTTAACATACTAACTGATGGTTATGTATTTCTTCAGTATTTAGTGTAGTATATCAAAGCACTATCGATGTTTTGAATGTTTAAACATAACAATAGATAGATGAAGTACTTCTGACCCTACAAGATTTTTTTCATTTTGTTTGCTAGGTGTAGAATGCTTGAAGAAACCTCACCTTACTGAATCTCCAGAGAGAATGAGTTGAAGAAACCAGCTATCCCCTTGAAAATAGTCACTTCTCCCAACCGAGCCTTGCACCGTCGTGACCCAACACCCAAGTGCTTGGAGGCCCAGGGAATCTAACTTCCCCGGATAGCCTTTGCAGGGTATAGTTGGCGAGTACCCCTGGTACCTAATGACAACTTATGACTGTTGGTAGACCTAGTCAGCAAAACCCCGTCAACAGAAATTGGTGCTAGAAGGAGGGCATTAACTCATCCCCCTCTCGAGATTCCAATTTTACACCTCCCGAGGGTTCCCTGAGCTATAGTTTTAGGATTCAAGCCTTCAGTGGGATTGGGTCTTTCTCCCCAGCAAAATTTGTATGGAGTTTGTGGGTTGGTGAAGGCATTGGCCTATGCCCCCTATCAAGGACACTCCTCCCAGGGATAACGTAACTGACTGGCCCGCTCCTCCAAAAGGTTCTAACTCTAACCAAGTGAATGACCTAGCTGAGGGCAGTCACCAATTCCCAGGAGGAAGATTCAACATTACAAGGGCATTAGAATAGACCACCACCTCCATGACCTTGATGGAGGTTTTGCTAAACTATCCCGACCAGAAAAAGTCTCTTCTGAAGCTCTTGGGAAACCTAGAAGTCGTCAGTCGCCCACCCAAGACTATCTCGTTTGAGGACACCAACGCGGCTATCTTCTAGGGAAACAATGAAGATCCTCCCTTCCTACTAGGCCTGAATATCTAAGGCAAAAATGTACACAATTATTTAGTAGACTTCGGAGCTTCGGGTAACATCATGCCCTTATCCATATGCCAGAAGCTCAGATTCCATCCCACCCCATCTAATGGTGTAGTGATCCATCTGGATAAGACTGCCATAAAAATGGTAGGAGAATTGAAAAATGTCTGGATACAGCTTATTCAGGACCCCAGGATAGCTAGCATAATCAACGTCCAAGTGGTGGACATCCCAAAGACTTATGGGATGTTACTAAGTCAGAATTGGTCTAAGTCCTTGAACAGATACTTTTTGACCGAATTCTCCCACTTATGGCTCCCTTGGGAAGGAGAATCAAACAAGATCTAGGTTGAAAGTGAACCCCAGATGAAATAGGCCCTTACCAAGGTTGGGAGGGTTAGCGAGGTCTTCTTCTATGAGACTTCTCCCAGGGTGTACCGACCCTTTGAAATCTTAACATTCGATTTCATCCCCAGGGAAGATCCCATAGTGCTTCAGAGAACCCAGGACCTAGAAGAAAAGTTGAGAGTTGAGGTTGACTCTCAAGGTGCCATAGCGAACCTTGCCACACTCTTGTCTGACACTTGGTGCCGAGTACATTATCAGAAACATTCAAAACTTGAGTGTGGGCCCTGCCTTTCAGTCGCTACCCGGCACATCAACGCCTTTTGAAATAGAGAATGTATAGTTGATTCCCTGAAGCCTAGTGTTCCTATGGGATGCACTCCTTTGGTGCCATCTCCCTCAGAATCCCAAATCCAAACTCCTCCGGAGGTAAACCCCACCTACACACCAATAGTTTGGGAGGAAGCTCCTCCCAAGTCTCCCAAAAGCAATCCAAAGGCTACTCTTGTTCCCTAGCCCCACACTACGAATAATGATTGGTGGACCCTCAAGTTTGATGGGTCCCGATCCAAACAAGGCTGTGGGGCCAGAGTAGAGTTAATCAACCCACGAGGGAAATCGTTCCTCACATCCTACAGACTGTAATTCAACTGCACAAACAATGCTACAGAGTATGAGGATTTGGTCCTTGGACTCTTATTTGCGTTAAGGAAAGGTGTCACTCACCTCCAGGCTCTGGGTGATTCAGAGTTGGTTGTCAAGTAGTTCTGGAGTCAATATACATGTCATGACAAGAGACTGTCCGCATACTGTAATCGGGCTTGGAGCCTTATTGAAGATTTTGATGCCTTTGGCATTGATCTCATTCCCCGGCGACAAAACTATGTCCTGGATGCCCTTGCCATTTCTACTAGAACACTTGAGCCCATGGCCGGCTTGTGACTCCAAAGATTTTTAGTTGAGATGGTCCCCACCCCGTCCATCCCAGATAATGTCACCCACTTTTAAGTTTTTGAGGACGATCAACATATCCTAGCCTTCATGGCCAATGTTGGTGTCTTTGAAGACCAGGTAGTGGAGGAACGAGACCATGATGATACTGGGCAGGGTGACAAAGACAATGGGATCATGGACCTACCCACTAATACCATCCCAAAGGGGATGGTTTCACTTGAACGAATCTTCAACTTGGACCCTCAGGCCTGAGAAAAGATATCATCTTCCTCTAAGGGAGGAAAGTTTGAAAGGGTAAACATCGGCCAGCCCGGTGAAGAAAAGATCATCCACATTGGCACCTCCTGCTCCCCTGAGGAGAAGGAGAAGATTCTCGCGATTCTCCGAGAATACATAGATGTAATTGCATGGGGATATGAGGATTTGAAAATATACGACACATCCATTATGACTCATACTATTCCCCTGAAACCTGATGCTAAGCCTTTTTGGCAAAAGCAACGACCGGTCAACCCACCGATCGAGCCTCTAATTCATCAAGAGGTAGAAAAATTACTGTCAGCCCAGATAATATTTCTAATCTGGCACACTACATGGGTTTCCAATTTAGTGCCTGTGAGAAAGAAGAGTGGTGAGATTCGCCTTTGCGTGGATTTCTGAAACTTGAATAAGGCCTCCAAGAAAGATAATCACCCTCTCCCTTTGTTGGATGAGGTGTTACAGATAGTGAATGGATCCCAGATGATGTCATTCTTGGATGGGTACTCTGGGTATAACCAGGTCATGGTTAAGTATGAAGATAGAGAGAAAACAACGTTTACCACCAAGTGGAAAATGTTTGCGTACAGGAGGATGCCCTTTGGTCTGATTAACGTAGGGGCCAAATTTCAAAAGGCCATGGACATTGTGTTCGAGGGCCTTGTAAATTGGTGCATAATCATCTACATGGATGAATTGACCATCTTTTCCCAGGACAGGCGTGACCATTCCGCCCATCTCGCTCAGATCTGTGAGAGATGTCGCCGGTATGGAATATCCCTCAACCCCAAGAAGTGCATATTCAGGGTCACCAAAGGGAAGTTGCTCAGGCATATCATCTCTGAGAAGGGCATATCCATTAACCCTAAGAGAGTTGAAGCATTGCTAAACTTACAAATGCCCAGCAACATGAAAGAGATGTGATCTTTCTTCAGAAAGATCAACTTCATCCAGCGGTTCATCACTGGATTCACCAAAATAGTTAAACACCTCAATGAGATGATGAAAAAGGATACCAAGATTGAGTGGAGTCCTGAAGCAAAGCGGGCATTCACCCAGATCAAATAGACAATAACGGAAGCACCTATCCTGGCTAGTCTGGACTACTCCCTTCTGTTTTACATTTACTCCTTTGCTTCGCTCCATTCTACCATGGCGGTGTTGACTCAAAAGGTTGGGAGGAAGAACGACCAATAGCTTTTATGAGCTCCCCCTTCAAGAACGCTGAAGTTTGGTATTCATCACTAGAAAAATAGGCCTTTGCTCTTGTCCGCACCGTGAAGAAATTCTGGCATTACATCCTCCGGAGCAAGGTGCATGCTATCGTCCCAGACCAGGCTGTGAAGTCATTGCTAATGTAGAGTGAGTTGGGAAAAAGATGGGGGAAATGGATGGCCATCCTCCAGGAATATGATTTAGAAATGCAACCCATGAAGATAGTCTGGGGCTAGGGACTGAGTTGAGTGATGGTAGAAGAGACTCCCCGCATAGAATGCCAAACTTACACAGTGGAGTCCATCACTCGAGACCCGTGGTATACTGATCTGGTATATTCACTATTGAATAACAAATGCCCAGAGGGGTTACCTCCCAAAAAATGTCGTGCCCTACGAATGAAAAGTGCTCACTTCATGATCAAAAACTCTGCGCTATATCGTAGGAACTACGAGGGAGTGTACCTCTGGTGCATCGACAGAGACCAAGCTGTGAAGATGATTGATGAATTTCACAGGCAGTTTGGAACTAGGCATGGCTCACCCAATGCCACCACCCATTAGATCCTTCAGGCTAGATACTATTGGCCCTCTATATTTAAAGATGTTTACACTTATGTTAGAAAATGTCACACTTGCCAAACCACGATGCATCGTGAGTGTAACCCGACTATGCCTTTGCAACCAGTCTTCAAGGCTAGGCCCTTCGCCCAATGGGCATTTGACTTCATCAGGGAACTCAACCCCAACTCATTTTCCAATCACCGATACATTCTTACTGCTACTAATTACTGTACCTGGTGGTCCAAGGCTATACCTTGCAAGAATAACATGGCAGACGTAGTTATCAAGTTCCTGGAAGAAAACATCATCACAAGGTTTGGAATGCCCTTTGCTTTGGTATGTGATAATGGTCCAACATTTTCTTCAATGCAATTACTTGAGTGGACCTACAATCAAAAGATCACTCAGAATTTTTTCAGCAACTATTACCCCCAGGGGAATGGTGTTGTTGAATCTACGAATAAAAATCTACTTGAAGTGATCAAACACCTGCTAGAATAGAATCCCTGGGATTGGCATCAAAAGCTGAAGTTTTCCCTTTGGGCAGATCGCATTTGAATCAAGGCTTCCCTGAGAACATCCCTATTCCACCTAGTTTATGGCCAGAACCCTGTGTTCCCAATCAACTTACAAATCCCAGTTTTGCAGTTTATGCAGGAATTCAGCAATAGGGACAACATTGTGGAGGTTCGGCTCCTAAATCTGGTGCAAATGGAAAAATAGTGAGACGTAGCCCTTAAACATATTGTGCATCATCAAGCAATGGTAAAATGATGGTTTGACCGCAGGGCCCAATACAAGGCTTTTCAGATTTTGGACTTGGTCCTGTTGTGGGACAAGGCCTGGGAAAGGAAAGGAAAGCACACCAAGTTCCAAAGGCTCTCGCTCAGACCATATTTAATCTCAGAAATCTATGGGGAAAATACTTATTGCCTTAACACCATGACTGGGGAACCTATCCCATTGCCCATCAATGGAAAGTTTCTCAAACACTACTTTGAATAGGGTAAGTTTGTCTGAAATTATATTTTATGTAAAGCCCTCCGCTTGTAAATATTTCTTTCCCGGTTCCTTGTTGAGAGGTACCGTGTCTTGTAAATATTCTTGTTGGCTACCCTCTGGGGTAGTCCTCTTTTGGTGGTTTTTATTTTTATTTCTGGTTTTCTTTTCGGTCCCTGATGTTTTGTTCTCTCTTGTAAGGATTGGAATGCTTCGCATAAACCTTGGTCTCTGGTATGATGTCTGTAGCATGGTGAACTTAAGAATTTGTCTTTAGCATAGAGGAATCAGTCTGGTCTCTAGAGCTGTTTTGCAGGTTTGGTGGTACATTCTGAGCAATCTCCATAAGGTTTATCTCCAGAGGTCTGGCAATCAGTGAAACAAAAAATATAAGGAACAAGTAATCGAACACACTGAGGATAGATCGGTTGTACTAGTTGGTTGACCCAAGTCTGAACTTTTAAAGAATTATTTTTGGGTCTAGAATTTTATCCCCTACTCAACATGTGAAATAGGTGGAAGGGTGAAAGAAGTATCACCATTAAAATTAGCTAAGCTTAAGCTTAATGGTGAAAGAAGTACCACCCTCCCACCCAAAACCGTACAAAATAACAAGAAAAAGGGAAGCGGGATGAAGCTTCAGTCTCCGGGAGAAATGAACAAATTTGATGACTGTGGTTCAATGTAATTAGTGCCTCTTCTCTACTCCTCCTAGAGGTCATCAACTTGATTTCCTTCCAAAGCACACACTCCACCACTGATGAAAAGACTATGGGATGGATCCCATGTGGCCCGATTTTCTCAGACGTGTTGCTCTTTCCCTGTCAGATACTTCGAGTAGTGACTTGTTCTAGTTTTGCTAACCATAGATTCTGTAGTTCTCAAATGTGCTAAGGCATTCATCCCAGATAGTCACCATTTGTTATTCCCTGCATCCCCGTCCCTACATTTTGTGTGCAAAATGTTGGGTCCCCCTTTTTTGTTTTTTCTTTTTGTTCTTGCCTTGTCTTTTTCTATCTTCTTTTTGCTTTCCTTCCCTGGGGTTTTCTTCCTCACAGTTGTGATTTGTTTTGTTGGTTTCTTGTTCCTCTGAGACCATGGTCCTGGAGTTTGTCATCCTTTGTCGGGAGCTGGATTTTGGACTCCGAGATTCTTCGCCACGATGTTCTCTTTCCTTAAGATGATATCATCGCAGGGAATCCCCGGTCCCAGAGTCTGGACGTCTGTCTATCTGGAGTTTCCAGATGGAAAGGTGGCTTGATTTTTACTGTGGGTATAAATAGAAGTTACCTGTCATTTTCACATTTACCATTATTTAAACACTCAAGAAATCAGAGTGATTTGTAGCAAATTAATGATAATCTAGTGCTAAGTATTTCCAGTATTTTTGAGCGATTGTGAGTGGTTTGTGGTGGCTGATTCTGATCATTTGGTAGTTGTAGCTATTTGCAGAGCTTCTGTGGAAGCTTCTTTTCCTCTCTTTTTGCATTCTTAGGTTGGTGCCTCCCCTCCCTTCGGCTTTCCTTCTATCTGGTGTCATTGTTTTCTATATTTTGTTGTTGTTGTTTTTGCCTTTTTGGTTTTGTTCATTTTTGTTTCTTTCTGGTTGCCGCCCGTTGGTGGGTTGGCTCTGCTAGAGGGTTGTCCACCCTCTGTGCAGGTGTAGTTTAGTCTCTAAATAGTGTAGAAAGTTATAGATATTATGTGTTTTTCCTGGTTTCTTATAGATATTCATTCTACGATGTATATATGTGTAAATGTGATGTATATATGTAAATTTAGTGTATATTTGTTATATATCCCTCCGTTCTATGTGTGTATATCCCTCAGCTCTAATGTATATCTTTTGTGTATCCTACTAGGCAGCTTTGCAAGCTCGCCGTGTTACCCATGTCACTGGTTTTTCATCTGTAAGATCATTCTGAGTAGAATACCACCTGTCTGAAACTCGGCTCTCGGTCAGTTTTCTCTCTCCTCTGTAAGACCAGCTTGTCCTTCATTAATGTCCCATGTGCACATTTAAATCTATCCAAGTGGCCTTCACTTTTTGTGCATTCAGACAGTTGGCTCCGCCGTCATCGCCATAACTCCTATTTATTACCCACCCATGTGGCACCCACGTGGGTCTGATGGTTTTCCTTTTTGCACATCTTTACCAATGATTACTTCTCCAGGCTCTGGGTCTCCTACTATCATCCATCCCATGTCCTTCTTACCTAATGTGATAAAACTCCTAGACCCAAATGGTCAATCAAATTCCTAAGTTCATAATATGTATGTGTTCTTTTTGGAGTTTTTGAACGAAACTAACTTTTTAGGGAAAGAAAACACCACGGTGGTAAGATCTCTAGACCCTAGAGTATTTATTTATTAATGTGTTATGATGGTCACTTTGCCTTGCAGGTTTCTAGAGTATACTTTCAAACATGTCTGAAGCATCTGCATCCTCACCACCCAGAAGTCTGGAACTTCCATCTACAGCAAGTACTAGGGCGTCAGTAAAGTCAAAAATGGAGAAGGCTCTTAAAAAGATGCCTTTGAGCCTGAAATACGATAAGGACAGAGTCATCATGGGCTCAAAGATTGAGTCCAAGGTTTAGCTTTTTACTGACACTAGCATCCAAACATGGCCAGAAATGCAGGCCTTGGTCAAAGTCATGTACATTCAATGACAAGCTGGAGACCCTTTGGCCATTAAAATTGGAAACTCCAAAATCTTAAAGGTAGCTTGCTTCCCATGCTCGGTGCAGTCACCGGAGCTTTTTCTCACGCTCTCAGCCCTTTACAACCCATATGTTCAGGCTGTTATGCTCACACTGCCGGAGCCAACAGGGTACCCCACTCCTTTAGTGTCTCTTGATCGTGATACCTTTCAGAGGAGCTTGGGAATCCCTCAATTTTCCAAGCCGACCGTTGTCACCCAGTCCGATGCCTTGGCCTAATTCAAGAAATTGGAGGAGGCGGCCCGCATATACATGAACAACAATTGGCTCAAAGTCCCAAAGAGGGACCCCAAAAGAATGAAGCTAGAGATCCCCAGGTTCAAATTTAAAGAGAGCATCCAAATGGGGATAATAGCACTATGCTAGGTCTTTGGACAATACCATGCTCAAAAATTCTCTGGGTGGATGTACTACTTCTTGCTCAGCATGAGTACTATTAGGGAGTTTTTTGACTGGGCGGCCATAATTTCAAATCATGTCGACTCCCAATTCCTCCAGCTGGCCAAGAAGAAGAAATTTTACATGACTTCTTATGTTTTCTGGGCCCTAGCATAGTAGAGGCCCCACGCCCATGGGCTACTCACAGATGGCATACTTGGGCTTGGCTCAGATTAGAAGGCCCCGTGGGACTACTTCCCACAGATTCAATGGGAGGCTAGCTTCCCCAGTTTCTGCAGAGTAAATGACGCGTTTGTTTACTACCACCTGCTCACACCCACCTGGGATGTAGGATACCGCCTGTCCATAGAGGAAATTAATTTGGTCGGGAGTTATAGATATTATAACATACAATACTAGCAGCATACATATATAAGGGTGACCGGCTTCTCCGGGAAACCCTACTTGTTACCCAAGCACTGCGGGGACAAGATAGTCCTCCTGGAATTTTGCAGGCAGATAATGGAGCTGCATGCCTTCTTTTCCCTGAAGAAGGTGACCAATATTCCATTCCCAATCACTTGTGGGAATTATTCATGCAGTCTGACCACCGCCAAAGAAGTAGACAATGAGCTAAAAAGCTATAACTTAGCAGAATTCTACTTGGCGCAGAAGCATTTTGATCTGCACGGCAAGATTGCAGTAGCACTTCCCCAGGCTTCAGAGCCCCATCAATACCATATGGAGGAATTTTGGGAAGACTGCTAGGATGATGTGGAGGTCCAGAGCTAGCACTCCGTCAGGATGACCGCAGGCATGATGGAAAGATTGAAGCTCTGGAGATTCCTGGAGAAATTCTCAGACGCCAGCTCCACAATAGATCCCCAGTACAAAGCAAAGGGGATCGATACACTGGCTCTCCCACCAATAAATTGGGATGCCTACGAAGGGTCCACCATTGAGGACTTCACTCGGGAGGTGGTCGAGTGTAGCCACACTTACTTTAAAAAGGTGTTCCCTAGGAGTGTTCACAGGATAGCCCAGCCAGTACCAAAAGAAACCCCGGGGGCGAGGACTTCTTCACAAGGAGCGAACAAAGGAAAAGGGATAGATACAACTCCTCTAGTGCAAGAAGTCCCCATTAAAGAACAAATAAGGAAATCGGTAGCAGCCTCCCAGCAAATGAGGGAGACCCTAATCACATGGCTGGCTACCCCGATGCTCATGGCCAGACCTATTCATCCTCCATCCTCCCCTTCACTAGCGGCCTTAATGGTTAAGGCAACAGGAGTGGATTCAGTAGAGCAAGCAGTAGTAAGGGATGTGGGCCCACCCTTGATTTCCCAGAGAAGGAGGAGGCTTGATCCTAACCCTAAGAAGGAGTCAGAGCTGGGGATGCCCTAGGATCCACAAGTTGAAATCCTTTCTTTTGACTCCCCGGAGCTAGAGAAAGAAGCAGAACCTGCTGATGTCCCAGACAACCCTCCTCCACAGGATGAGTTTGATGGTGTTTTTGCAACTGATGAATTTGGTAACTTAAAGGGGGCATCAAGCAGGTGGTTGAGGTCCTAGCGCAAGAAGAGGCTGAGGAACAAATAACTATGCAAGAGCAAGAGCCAATGGAAGAAGAAAAAGAAATAGAGCAGGAAACCATCTCCAAATTTCCAGAGATGCAAGATGCGGGGGTGGACCAGCAAAAATAGAATGAAAAAGTGGCACCTATTGAGGGAACTAGACCTACGGGAGCAACCGTAACCTTAGCTGCCACATTTCAAGTGCCACCCCCCGAAGCAACCTTTGGGTATGTAATAACTGTAGCACAAATGCTAAATCTTGGCCTGGTACCTCCCCTATTTCTAGAAGATGTACCAGAAGAAGAAGAAATCCCAGCAACTGAGGCCGAAGAGAAAGAACAAGAGAAGGACACCCCCGAGATAGTTGACGAAGGTCTAGATAAAGCTGAAAATGCAAAGGACAAGGTGACAACTTATGACTGTTGGAAGACCCGGTCAGAAAAACCCCATCAATAGAACCATCTGGAGGTCCAGATCATAGGAGATAAGAAAGCTGGTATAAGAACAATAAGTAAGTCCTTAAACTAAAATTATTTAATTTGTGAGTTTGAGCCAAAATCTATCAATGTTGCACTTGATAATGAAGAATGGATAAGTGCTATGAATGATGAGATTGAGCAGATTGAGAAAAACAAAACATGGTCACTTGTGCCAAGACCAAATGACAAGAATGTCATCAGTACAAAATGGATATTCAAAAATAATATGAATGAGAATGGAGAAGTCACAAGGAACAAAGCAAGACTAGTATGCAAGGGGTATGAACAAGAGGAAGGTATTGACTATGGAGAAACCTTTGCACCTATTGCTAGGCTAGGTGTAAGAATACTACTTGCTTATGCTGCATATAAAGGATTTAAGGTATATCAAATGGATGTCAAGTCTGCATTCCTGAATGGAATACTTGAAGAAGAGGTATACATTGAACAACCAGAAAGGTTTGCAGATCCAGAAAAGAGAAACATGGTACGTAGACTTCATAAAGCCTTGTATGGATTAAAACAAGCTCCTAGAGCCTGGTATGAAAGACTTCATTCCTATCTTATAAGTATTGGATTTGTAAGGACTAGTGAAAATAATAATCTTTATTTGAAGGAAGATATTGATGCTAACACTTTGATTGTTGAAATATTTGTTGATGACATCATATTTGGAGGCAATGATATGTTATGCAAATCATTTGCTAATGAGATGAGCAAAGAGTTTGAGATGTCTATGTTTGGAGAGATGAAGTTATTTCTTGGTCTATAGATCATACAACAATGTAAAGGTATTTTCATTATACAATCCAAATACATTAAAGAGGCCCTACAAATATTCAAGATGGAAGAATCCAAACTATTTGGAACACTGATGGCTACTGGATGAAAATTGACAAAGGAGGACAAGACATCAGAGGTAAATCAGACTTTGTACATATCAATGATTGAAAAACTCATGTATGTTGTACACACGAGACCAAATATTGCACATGCAGTAGGAATTGTTGCTAGATTTTTTGCTAACCCCAGGGAATCACATATGACTGTTTTGAAAAGAATTTCAAGATATCTGAAGAATACCGAGGAATATGGCTTACGTTATAGAAGAGAAGGAAAATTTGAACTTCCGGTCTTTACCAATGCTAATTGGGTTGGAAATCTTGATGACCGGAAGAGCACAACTGGAGGAGCATTCTTCATGGGTGAAAAACTTGTCACATGGATTAGCAAGAAACAAGGATGCATCTCACAATCTACTACAGAAGCAGAGTATGTTGTTTTTGCTGCAAATTTCTCAAACATTGTATGGATCAAACAATTACTGGAAGGTATGCATATGAAGATCCTAGAACCAGTAATTATCTATTGTGATAATACAAGTGTAATTAACATTTCCAAAAATCCAGTCATGCATGCTAAGACAAAGCATATTGTCATCAAGTATCATTATTTGAGAGAACAAGTTCAGGAAAAAGAGGTGATACTTAAGTATGTGCAATCAAAAGAACAATTGGCCGATATCTTCACCAAGTCACTGTCCAAGGATGCATTTGAGTACTTGAGAAAGAGACTAGGGGTCAAACCCTTGTCTACTGGTCAGTAAAATGACTGAAGGTTGCATCAACCTACATATTATCAGAATATCATTCATGATTGATGCAAGCAAAGAGATGAACTTCAAAGCTACATCTATATATAGACATGTATATATCAACACCGAGCACCAGAGCATATTGAAATATTGTTGATAGAGAAGGGAAATTCAAGGAACATATTATGGATGGAAACAAAATATTGCTAGACATTAATGTCAGATACAAATAAAACACTTGTTTGGCATTGTTGTCAAAGGGAGAGAAAATATTCATATTATCACATCCTTCTGGAAAAAGGAGAAAAATTATCTATTAGCACATTACTCCAACAAGGAGAGATTATATTATTAGGGAGAGAAATTGTATGGAAAGATTATACAAAGGGAGAGTTGCAGACAAGAAAGAAAGACATCAAAAGGAAAGAACAGCAAAGGGAGAAAAATTGACACAAGGAAAGAACTCAACACATCAGAATAAAGAGAGTTGCAAGAATCAAATCTAATCTAAAATAGAGCTTATCGATGGTCAAACATTTATCGGTTATCAAAAAAAAAAGATTGGTAGTTTGATGAAACTCAACTATTGTATATCATATTGTATTATAAATAGTATAGTGTGATAATATAGTATGTTTCCTTCAGTGCCAAAGGGAGAGATTGATGACATGTAGCTAATTAAATGTTTGACAATGTTAAGTTGAAGATAATGCAAGGTATTAAATCAGTTAATGTATTGAATTGTCATTGATGTCAACTTGATATCATCTATACGGTCATATACATAAAGCCAAAGACTTCAGAGAACCAAAAGAACCAAGGTTATGCTTTCAAAAATACATAAAAGTCATGTATTCACTAAGTCACAAACAACACTGATGGAGTGCATACCATCAATAAAAGAAAAGAAGAACAGTCACAGTATTACCCGATGATAGGAAGCACAATGTTTCCCGACAAAGCAAAACCACAGACGGAACAAAGAAAAGGTGACCGACGGAACAAAGAGTTAAGAAAATGATAAAATATCTAGCTGGCAGAGCTAAATAAGGACTTAACTAGTTGTCTACTTTGTTTTATTCGACAAGAGATAAGGTATTAATTTAAAGCTAATTTGTATAGTTGGCAAGAAGATATCTACGAGGCAAATCATGAGTTATGCTTTAAATCTAATTGGCTAGATTGTTTTTCACGCCAAGAATCAATGAATATTATGTCTATATAAGAGACAAGCTTAATTCATTTTCATATATATGAAAAGGGGATTAAGGGGAGTGAATAGAAAGAGGATGCTGAAGAGAAACAGATGAAGAAATAATTCATGCAGTACTGATTAGTCAAGTTGAAGGAGAGCTAAGGAATTATGCAGACACCGACAAATAGTGAGCACAGCATCACAGAGGAGAAAGTGTGGAGCACAAAGAATTGAATTGATACATTGATCAAAGAGGTAATGTACTTAAATAGATCTAAAAATCTGCAATTCAAAGTTGCAATATGAACAGGTCATAATGTTTCAGTTTAACCATTGAAGCATCAAGTCTCTTAACAGAGCAGGACTTAACAATCTTATATATATTGAGGTACATCTCAAGGAGTTTCAAAAAGGTTGATTCGTGAAAGTAGAATTGGATATGCCCGATTCCTATTGACAGTCTAAGAGAGAGGCTGATTCAAGGATGGAAGCATTAAATGCCCAATACTAAGTGATAACCTCTATGTATAAAATCCTCTAACAATGTCACACCTAATAGTGTGTTTGTAACCTTTAACAGGGTTGGCTCTTAACATGGCTCACTTCAGAAGAGTGAAAATTGGGGCACCAGTCCCAGTGGTTTTTCCCTTAACAGGGTTTCCATGTTAAAATCCATGTGTTATGTGCATATGATTTATTTCTTTACTATTTTGTATCTTACATAATTCATTCTAAATATATCGGTATACTCTGCTTATTTACTGAGTTTCGGTAAATAGTTATATTGTTTATCGGTAATCAAGAAAGAATAAGGATTGATAGAACAAATCGATAGACAATTAACCATTATTAGTATTTCATGGCATACATCTTATAGGGACAAAATAATCTGAGTTTTATTGATTAGTGGTTAAAGTTTGAAGGATAAATTTTTGAGGCCACTGATTCACCCCCCCCTCTCAGTTATTACTAATAATATTTTCTTTTAATTAAATAAGATTATTGATGAAATTATCAAACCTTAGGAAATATTGAAATAATTGAATTAATTATGATTTGATCAAGAAAATTGATTTGAATTGAAAATGTTGCAAAGCATTGATTTAGGAATTTGATAAATTGATTCTGTCATTTGATAATTTTGAAGAATGGGGCCCATAGTCTAGGAGACCATTTTAGGATGCATACATTTGCCCCTATTTGACTAATGTGTGATCTTTATGGGAACACATGTAGTCAACGAATGCAGTTGAAGTGTGAGATAAAACAACCCAGATTTGTGATCTTTATGGGAACACATCAAGACAAAGATAAGAAGATTGAAAAAGACAAGGTCAACACCCCTGTAAATAGGTAATTGACATGTCCAAGATAAGAATCTCAAGCAAGGTTGACCCAAGCGGAGCAAATGATAGGATTGATAAAGCTAAATCAAGGATTGAAGTTTGATAGGTATCGCCCCCTTGTGATCGAAATCGAAATGAGATAAAGGAGAAATAACAAATTGATAAATTTGATCAAATCAAACTAAAGATAAGGTTATTGATGTAAGATGAAAGATATAAGGATCACAGAACCAAAGCAGATCATCAAGCATGAAAGATTATGCCCCAAGGTTGAATTAGAAGAAAAGAAGTGGGGTGAAAGTGAATGGAAGATAGAAGTTTGGAAGAGATGAAAATAAATGGAGAGAAGAAAGAGAATTTGCCTTAAGAGAGAGAATGCCCCAAAATAAATCAATTGTTTAAGATAGAAATTTTTGATTGAGATCATGAAAGAATATAAGGAAATGAAGATGAGAACATGATCACAGTTGATTAAAAGTCCACAAGAAAGATGAAGGAAAAACCCCCTCAAACTCATAATGCAGCCTAAAAATGCAAACTAACATGAGGTCTAACAATGCACGCTACATGAAAAAGGAAAAGGTGTACTTGCAATAGAGAAACTGTAACATAGGACTTTATGTTCATCATTCATGAGAGAATGTTAAGGAACTTATTTTCATTATTGGGCCATTATTAATGGACATCAAAAAATGACACAATCATCACTAGTCACAAGCGCAACTATGAAGATATGAATGTGATTTATATCGAATTGGAATGTGGAAAGATTCTAACATAAGAATCAAAGACATAAAGGTCAAGATGACTTTGCTATTAGCTTACCCAATTTAATGTAGTAAAACCACACTTGCATCAAGGCATAGAGGCCAGGATGACCAAAAGAATGGTTGTGCAAAAATAGTCAAGGATGAAGCCTCAAATTTTCTAAGTGTGTCAAGAGAACAACAAGAGACACTCAAGAGTTTCAAGACCAAACCCACAAGCAGAAAGCAAATAAACACATGCCCCATGCCCTAATTCCTTTAGCTATGCATCACAGAGAGACTTATTAGGCAAGGACACTCAACAAAAATCAATAACAGTCGACACACAAAGAAAATATCATGACATAGCTCAAGCATTAAGTGTTGTGTTTAAAATTTTAAGTGTGTTAACTGATACTGAGTTTTGAGGATAAGGATTGAATGCTTGCAAGCAGGCAAGACCACATGACAAAAATGGGTAAGACCAAACTGATAAGTGTTGAAAAACACTCGATGTCAGGGGTTGTATTGAAAAATATAGTTGGGGTGGTGTTGAAAAACACCGTTTGTGAGATGTCCTAAAGACTAACGCATCAAAGAGACCATAGCAAACATAGTTAAGCCCCCTAGACAAAGAAAATCACCAATTCCAAACCAAGGTGACAAGGACAAGGCAGGATGGAGAAAGGCATAAGTGTCAAGGACACGCGCTAAGGAACAGGGGTGCAAAGGCCTCAATTAGCACCCATTTCTAGGTTTTCACCACTTGGATTTTATTACAATTTTTTTATTTTTTCATTTTTTTCTTCTTTTTTTCAAGAATTTTTATAATGTTTTTGAATTTTTGCTACCAAGGCGCCTGTTTCCAGGTTTTCACCAAGACACTTTTTCTATTTTTTGGATTTTTTGATTTTTTGTATTTTTTGAATATATAATTTTTTTGGAGATACATCAAAGTGCCTATTGGTATATTTTCACTAAGATCATTTTTCAGAACATTTTATGATTTTTAGCATTTTTGACAATATATCATTTTTTTCAGGATCAATAATTATGTACAAAGGATGCCCCCAGACAGAATGGGCATCATGGATAGAACTTCTTCAAGTGCAAGACATTGATAAGATCAGGGAGCTGCTCTCCCTCTGTTGTAGACAGTAAATAAGCACCTATCTCAAAAGTTGTTGTAATGATGTAAGGTCCAAGCCAATTAGGTTCAAATTTGCCCTTTTGATCTCTATGTTGTTGATTCTTGAGATTTTCACGTAGGAAAAGATCTCCTACTTGAAATTATCTAGGGAAAACCTTTTTGTTGAAGGCTTTGGACATGCACTTTTGATAAACCCTCATATGGTCAAATGATGCTTGATGTTTCTCATCCAGAAGTTCTAACTCTTGAAGTCTCATGGCATGGTAGTCTTCATCTATAACTAGACCTTTGAGGGAAACTCTAAGTGAAGGAATCTCAACCTCCAAAGGTAACACTACTTTAGTGCCATATGCAAGGGCAAAAAAAGTAGCCCCAATAGGAGTATGAATACTCATTCTATAGGCCCACAAAGCTAGATTTATCTGTAAGTGCCAATCTCTTCCATTCTTACAGACTATTATATGTAAGATTTTAAGAAAGGTTATGTTTGATGCCTCTGCTTGACCATTTCCTTGCGGGAATTAAATGGAGGACCAATGTTGTTTAATCTTGAATTTCTTGCAGAGTTGTTTAAGGTCCTTATTTTTGAACTAGCCTCCATTGTCAGTGATAATCTCAGAAGGCACTCCATATTGACAGATGATATGGTTTAGAATGAATAGAGAGACTATCTTTCCTAAGACAATATAAAGTGGGATAGCTTCTACCCATTTAGTGAAGTAATCAGTAGCAGTGATAATAAACTTGTGTCCACCTAATGAGTTGGGATGAATTTTCCCAACAAGGTCAAAGGCCCAGTGCTGAAATGGCCAATGAGATATAGAAGGAATGAGCTCCTTGCCTGGAGCATGTATCAGGTTACCATGTTTTTGGCACTTTTCACATGACTTTGCAAAATCTACTGCATCAATCTGCATTGTAGGCCAATAGTACCCTGCCCTAAGAAACCTTCAGGCCATGGAAAGACCATTGGAATGTCCCCCATAGATTCCCTCATGAATGTCAACTAACGCTTGGTCAGATTCATCCTTTTCTAAGAATCTAAGAAGTGTTCCATCTAGACCCCTCATATACAAATCACCAACAATAAGGGAATGACGAGAGGCATTTCAGGTAAGGTTTCTGCGTATGGATCAGTTAAAGGTTTTAGCAATAATACCATCACAAAGGTATGTGTAAATAGCACCATAACGGGATGACTCATGACCAACGAGGGTACAAATCACATGGCTTTCTTTGGAGTCATAGATAGGGTGATGTAGCTCTTCTACCAGGAATTCAAATTTGGATTCATGTTTCTCTAATTGAAGGAGTGAAGCAAGTTTAGCCATAGCATCAGCTACTTTGTTTTCTGCTCTAGGGATTTGCTAAAACGTGACAAATGTGAAGTAGTGTTTCAAGGAATCAACCATTTTCTTGTAAGGTACCATTTTCTCATGTTTTGTTTGATATTCATCATTAACTTGGTTGATTATCAGCTGTGAATCCCCATAGATGTGTAACTCTGTGATTCTCCATTCTAAGGCCATCTCAACTCCATTTGTTAAAGCTTCATACTCATAAATGTTGTTTGTACGTGGGAAAAATAATTTATAAGACTTAGGGATCATGTAGCCATGAGGAGAAACAAACAACACACCAGCTCCTGAACCATTTTGCATAAAGGATCCATTTCCATGTTCTTTCAATCATATACATGAGGTGCACATCTAGGAAGTTAACTTGAATAGGTGCATTATCTTGTATTGGTAAATTAGCCAATTGATCTGCTATGACTTTTCCTTTGATTTCTTTACACTCAATGTACTCTATGTCGAACCCTGAAAGAATCATCATCAATTTAGCAAGTCTACCTGTGAGGGCGGCCTCACCTAGCAAATATTTGAGTGGATCTATTTTTTCTGAGGTGTATAGTGTGTGCAAGCATGTAATGTCGCAAATTTTGGGAAGCAAACATAACTGCAAGGAAAGCTTTCTCAATGTTGGTTTAGTTAACCTCATATGAAACAAGAGTGCGGCTAATATAGTATATTGCTCTTTCTTTCAAATTTTCATCAAGTTGGGCTAGAAATGCCCCCAAGGAAGATTTTGTCACTGAAATGTATAGAATAAGTGGTTTCCCTGGGATAGGAGGCATTAAAATGGGAGGATTTTCCAAGTACTACTTGATTTGATCTATACTCTTTTGACAATCCTCATTCCAAACACATTTGACTCCTTTGTGTAAGTTCTTGTTGAAGGGTTGAGCTCTATCCGCCAATTGTAAAATAAATCTCCTTATAGATTAAAGATGTCCTTGAAGACTCCTCATTTCACTAATGTTTCTAGGAGGTGGCATATCTATGATTGCTTGGACTTTTTCAGGGTCTACCTCTATTCCTTATGCTGAAATGATGAAGCCAAGTAGTTTTATAGAGGTGACTCCAAATGCACACTTTTTAGGATTTAACCTTAGTTGAAATTGTTCCATGTGATCTAGAATGAATTCTAAATAATCTAAGTGTGTATCTCTTTATTTAGACTTGGCCAAGGTGTCATCCACATAATCTTCCATATTTTTATGCATCATGTCATGAAAAATGGTTGTCATAGCTCATTGATAGGTGGCTCCTGCATTTTTTAATCCAAAAGGAATAACGTTCCAATAATAGGTACCCCATGCACAAGTGAATGGAGTCTTTTCTTGATCTTCAAGAGCTATCTTAATCTGATTGTATCCAAAAAAACCATCCATCAAGGAATAAATCTCATAACCCACAATCATATCCACTATCATGTCTATATTGAGAAGTGGAAAGTCATTCTTTGGGCATGCTCTATTGACATCTCTAAAATTTGTGCAAAATTGAATGGATTTGCCATGTTTGGAAACTAGTACAATGTTTGATATCCATTCAGCATAGGTGATAGCCCTTATGAATTTTTCACCAAGGAGTTTCTCCAATTTTTCTTTTACTAGGAGCGCTATGTGAGGATGCATCTTTCTCAATTTCTGTTTAACTGGTTTGACACCCGGAGCTATGGACAAGTGATGTATGATAAGATTAATGTCCAACCCTAGCATATCTGAATAAGTCCATGCAAAGTTGATCTTCTTTTTCTATAATAACTTAGTGTAAGATTCTTTTTCTTGTGGTTAAAAGGACTCAGCCAAGTGTACTATCTATGGAGCCTCATTTGTACCCAAATTGACTGCTTGTGTTGGTTCAATAAGCACTGAAGATCTATCTTGAAAATAGTTGGGGAGACAATCAAGTACCTCATCCTTAGGCACCTCAAAAAGGTTTTCTCCCTTGGATACATCATTTATTTTTACTTTTTTTGGTTCTAACACCGCCACACAGTGGTTTTCACCATCATAACTCCTATTCTTTTGATTTTATTTCTTTTTATTTTGTGACTAAGGTACTTGATGTCTGGCTCTATCATGCTGGTATCTGATTCATTGGTGGAAGAGACAATAGGTTCAATGGCATTTAGGTAATAGGCTATCTCATAATCATTTTGAAATGTTAAGATCTTAGGTTCTTGAGAGTGTTGGGACCAGTCAATGAGGTCAGGATGAACAAGAGGCAATTCAATGACTGGTTCAAGGTTATAGATGTGAATGATATTATCATTGGTTACCAAAGAGTCAGAGTCCTTCAAGTATCCTTCTAAGCTACCCAAATCAGGATTTGTCCTAACAAGCAAAGAATCATCCACTAAGGAAACATGTGGGTTCAAATCCTCTAATCCTATATGTGACTCGTTGGCTACTTTGGGTTGAGAACTATAAGTGTGGATAACATCAATATCTCTATCAAATGTAGAGGACTCATAAAAGGAGTCCCATTCATACTCATATGAACTTGTGTCTGAACTGTGACTAGGATGTTTACACCATGAAGGTTTGGGACATCTTGAGTTGGAAGATCTAGTGTCATCAAGAGTAACTCCTCTTTCCATTAAATGAACGCATTAGTGACTGGAACATCTGAATCTCTCCAAAGAAGATTAGTGGAAAGGACCCCATCTTTACACATGTCTTGTTGATTTGTCAAACTAGTTATATATTCTTGTTCATCTTAACTATCCGACTTATCAAGGATAGGATTAGTGTGCTTATTGTGATTTACAAATCCTAGGCCAACCAGCTTCTTAGACTTGTGTCCAAAAATAGCATGATCAAGAAGTTCGGCTCTAGCATCCAATCTGTGATTAAGAGGGCCATGTCCAAAATAGCCCATCTATTTGAAAAAAGTATACCCTCTTCCATAAGCCTTAGGAGAGGGAGAGAAGTTCTCATTGTGCATATATTTCTCCTTCTCTATAGATCCAGTCTCTAACAAATGTTTCTTCTTTCTCATCTTGGATAGGCATTGAGGACTCTACAAATGTGCCAAATAAGGTCATAGCTGAAGAGGAAGGTTTCTTTTCTTGTGAAGGCTTTCCATAAGACCGAGGTGAAACTGGTAATGTTGTGAGGGATTTGAGTTGATACCCCCCCATGCCAAGGTCTATCGACTTAAGCTTGTCTTTACATTTAGCTAAGGTTGCATTAAAATCTTTTTCTTCTCTATTAAGGGGAACATGAGTTCCTACTGAAATGGAATTGACAGATAAAGTGTTATCCCCAGGTATAAAAATCTTTATTCCATTGTAGGGGAACTTAACACACTGATGGTAAGTATATGGCACTGCTTGCATATCATGAATCCACAGTCTACCAAGTAAGATATTATATGCAAGGGGTCCAGCGTCAACTATTTGAAATAAAATATCTTTTTCAATAGGGCCAATCCTAACAGGAAGGATGGCCAACCCCTTGGAACTTCTTTCTGCCTCATCATAGGCTTTGATAGTAATCCTTTTTATGGTATCTATGACTTTCTCATAATAACCCAATTCTTTCAAAAGATTAAAGGAACAAATATTAAGCCCAACACCCCCATCTATCAACACGCACCTGACACGGGTTTTGTGGATCATGACCTCAATATGAAGGGCAAGATTGTGTGGGTGGCTCAAGGCTTTATCATCATCCTTTGAAAATGTAAGGTAATGAGGGCTAGCAATGTGGTTAACCATGTTCTGGAAATGATAAACATCTAAGTTGTTGGGGATGTTTTCCACGCGCAAAGCATCCTCAAGGACTTGCTTATGTCTTGGGGACAACTCTAAAAGCTCAAAGATCAAAATTTGAGCTGGGGTTTTTTGCAACTGATCAACAAGACTATAACTTGAGTTAGGATTGACAACTAGTTTTAAGGTGACATTCTTGGATGTCACTTTCTTAGGTTTACTTGGTTGACTTGAATTGTGTCCTCTAATGACAACGGGACCTTGACTTCGTGTGACAGCATTAAGAGTTTATAATGACACTTTAGAGTTAGGAACCCTTAGCACCACAACAAGTTCTTCATCAAAGATAGGAGGAGAGTCCATGTCTAGATCATAACCATAGGGATCTTTACCCCTCATCATGTTGACATTTTCTTCTACAAAATCAAGCATATTGATAGTATTCTCTGCATCTATGTA
>MU227927.1:2698771-2717650 GCA_018584345.1 Thuja plicata
TGACCATTGGTTGTCGAGGAAACTGTTATGCATTTCAGGAGGAAGGACTCAACTCGGCACCAAGTATAAGCTCCCTTTGAAGTTATAGGACCGCAAAATGATATCTCAAAATGTGATCAAAATTGTACCTATCATGGTCATTATAATTTGTAAATTGTTAATTGTTAATTTTTTCAGTAGTGGGTATGCCCACGAACCTATGTATTTATGAAATCTCGACAAATCTCGAGTCGTGGGAATACCCACGTATATTTCTATATCAAGTATAGGACTTTTGTCCCGGGCAAGGCTGGAGGCTTTCTCGACCCCACTCTTTCCTACCAGCGCCCGCAGCGAGTGGGGTTATACTGTAAAAATTATTTTTAATATTAATAAAATTATGGCTTCGGCCTTTTACCGATCAAAAAAAAAATAGAGATTTTAATTAAATAAGATAATATTATTTAATTAAAAGAGATATTTTAATTAAATAAGATAAGATCATTTAATTAAAATATTTATTTTAATTAAATAAGATTATTTCATTTAATTAAAAGGGATGTTTTCTTTTAATTAAATAAGATTATTGATGAAATGATCAAACCTTAGGAAATAATATTGAAATAATTGAATTAATTACAATTTGATCAAGGAAATTGATTTGAATTGAAAATGTTGCAAAGCATTGATTCGGGAATTTGATAAATTGATTCTATCATTTGATAATTTTGAAGAATAGGGCCCATAGTCTAGGCGACCATTTTAGGGTGCATACACTATGGACGCTTCCAATTAAACTTTTGATGGATGTAAAAATTGAATCACGAAATGTGAGAGGCTTAGAATACCCTGACAGGAAATACATCATAAAATGGTTTCTTAGAATGACTGAAGGGATAGATGTTCTCTTGCTACAGGAAACCAAAGCTGACTATACATTAGCATGAAATGTATTTGGAGAGATGCTAGCTACTTCTCTACCAATCATGACAAGGGTAAAGGAGGGGTTGCAATTTCGATTGGGCCCAAGTGGAGCAAATTCATTTCCAAATGGGGGTACTCACCTTGCAATAGAGTGGTATGGGTCATCCTCAAGGATAAGGAAACTAAATTTGGTATATACTCAGTCTATGCTCCTAATGACTATAGGGATAGGCTTGAGATGTGGAAATGGATGTTTCAGCTAGATGATATTCCCTGGGTCATTGGTGGGGACTTTAATATGGTGGAGAGAGCTCAAGTAAAATTAGGTGGATGTAAATTTGAGTGAAAGAGGGATGAAAATTTGTATTGGTACATGATGATGAACAAACTTATACTGATTGATCCTCTAGTTGGATATAAGGAAGACCATAAGGAGATTTGGTACACACAATGCAACTTTAAATAGGGAAGTAGGAGGATTTACAATAGGTTACACAAAATGTATTTGAACAAAGACATTTTCACATTCAAAAGAGATGGTAATGATAGTCCAATTAAAGTGATCCCCTAAACCCTTTTAGATCACCACCCTATTGCTAATGAGATTGCATTTAGTCATAAACCTATAGTGCCTAGAAGTAAGAAAGATGCATTTTATCTTAATACCTCTCTTTTAGAGGATGAGGATGTGGTTTTTCTATCTCCCTCATTTGAAAATTCAATAGGTTGATGGCCAATCATGATAGTGGACGAGATAGATGAGTCTAAAATACTGAAAGTTGGAGGACTCTATTTCATGTAATAGGAGGGGGAAAATCAAGAGATAAAAGGAGGTTGGAGACAAATTTGCATAATAGTTTGGGGGAGGCTAAGAAGTGTCTATAGAAAAACCCCTAAAACCAGTTTTCCATAGAGGACTTTGCACAAGCAAAGGAATCCCTAAGGAGGCTACAGAACTTGAAGATTCAAGGTTGTTGGATTAATCAAGGGGATAAGGGCTCTAAGTTTTTCTTCCATATGCTTAAGAAAAAAATGGATAAGATTGAATATTTGTGGGAAGATGGGGTAAAGTTGATAGACCATAATGATATTATTCAGGCCTTTTCCTAGCTTTATAGGAATTTTTTCACATCTGAGGATCATGTAATAGGCATGGAGAGGGCTAGAGATAAAGTTAGGAACATCATGCTACTCATAATTAGTGTGAAAGATGCAGATATATTGAACAAAATCATCACAGTAGAAGGAAAAAATAGATCCATTTAGGAGCTTCCTAATGATAAGGCCCCAGGTCCTGACAGGATGCTAGCAATTTTTTACAAACAGAACATTAGTTGGATATGAGAGAAACTCCATGAGGCATATTATGAAGTTATCAATGAGGGGTCCCTAGGGAATGATATCAATAGACTATTAATAGGATGGGGGGGGACCTAGCCCCCAAGTCATTTATCTTGGGATACCATTTTAAATCTACCCAAACCTCAAGGATATATAGGAATGGATCAAAGGGAAATTTGTGAAGAAGCTTGGGAAATTGGACAACCAATACCTTTCATTGGCTGGCGAATTCTAGATATGTCAAAAGATTCTTTCTTCCTACACCATTTTTTTATCCTCGACCTGGTTATTTAATCAATATCAATCATTTTTATTCAAAAAAAATTTAGGACTATCTCTTTTCTGAAGGCAAAGGGAATAGGAAAAGACACACAATTAATTGTAAGTAGTGTACCACGAGCAAAAGTTGTCGAGGCATGAGGCTCAAGGACTTGAAACCCAAAGGGTTGACTTTGGCTACCAAATGGATCTTCAAGGCTATGTAGGGGAATGAGCCTTTGAAAATATTAGTTAGAAGCAACATTAGTAGAGGTGCACAATTGAAGGGAGCCTCTTGGATAGGCTTACATCTTAATGATCTTCTACCAGGAAGGATAGCGATCAAATTTCATGTTTCAATTATGTTCAAGTCCATTTGGAGGGGATGGGAGAATGCAAGACACTTGATTTCTAATACCAATATTATCATTAACAACAATAGTGTACATGGAAAGAGGTTGATTTGGTGGAACCTGAAGCATAAGGACAAGTTTTTGGTGTTGGTGCAAGGATGCTCTGCTAGAGGTTGGGCATCCAAAGGAATCCAGGTGATGAGAGACATAATACAAGGGGATAATTTATTGAACTGGCAAGACCTGATTCAGAAATTTGATATCACACAGTCTCAGTTTAGAACCTACTCAATGCTCAGGGAGGATTGTGTTTCTATGTCCCTCCCGAAGCATTTTGTTATGGATAATATTATATTTTTCACCTATAAGTGGCCAGATGGATCCTTACGACCTAATATCAAAGAAATGCAGGTTTATAGCTTTCTTACTGATGATGTATCTATCTACACTCATGTGAATACATGTTGGAACCTAAACCTGGATCATTCTAAATGTAATAAGACCTTTGAGAACCCATGGGCTAGACTATTATAGCCTAAAAAGAAGTGCTTCATCTGGTTCTTCCTCTTGCACAAACTGCCAATTAGAATGCCAAATGAAGAACCCAATCTTTGCTCTTTTTGTAAGATGCCTGAAACTATCCATCGTATTTTTTTGGAATGCATGTTTGCTAAGGAATTATGGGCTCAATTTGGTGTTGTTATTAATGAAAATGTTAACATTATGATTTTATTTTTTTGGTTATATCAGGTGCCTCAAGAAAACCTATAAGATCATTTTTGCTAGCTTATTTGTTGAGATACTATGGCTCATTTGGAAATTAAGAAATGACTATATTTTTTGTGGTAAAAAAAGACATCTTACTGAGTCTCTATGGAGACTCACTCACCATGATATCAATGTGCAGGTCTCATTGGTTATCAAGATAAACAGAAGGAAATTTGAGGATCTTCTAAAAGATGGGATGGTGAGGCTTAGAAAATCATAAATATCTCATGGTTGTACTTGGACTAGGAGGACTGTAGATCATACCCTATTTGAAGCAGCCTTAGAGAACTTTATGTCTGAGTGAAAGGAATGCAGAGAGGGGGAGAGGCAATTTTTTAGAGATCCTATCATGGCATCCCTCAGTTATGTTCTCCCGGAGGAGGATATTTAGGCTATTGAAGTGATCATTCACCCATAGAAGAAGACCAGATTTGATGAACATTTTTTTCTCATACACTATGTTTGATCTTTGTATAGCGCTAGGATATTATTAGGTTCTATCTTTCTATATGCACAATGATATATATGATCTCAATTGTATTAACAGTCTCAATGTAATGCTTTCTTGATACAGTCTGCTAGCTTGTATAGTGATACAACATATAAACTCATTTGAGGTAAGCTCCTTTTGAATTATATTTAATAGAAAAAGGGGTGTTTAGGCCACTAAACCATCCTAAAATTTAGCACCCATTATTGGTGTATTTAGGACCTATTATACCCCATTTTAGTGATTTCAAGATTCGAATGTATTTATGCTTGATTTCCCACATCTTTCATTTTCTCTCCCTAAAACTTTTCACACTCCCCAAGACCTGGATCTACTTTGAAATTAACAATGTCGGGACTAGGTTGAACTAAGTTGGCCTTTTCATTGACAAGTTTGACCCAATTCAGCCTTGTCCTAGGGCATTTAATCCAAGTGGGCTCTGGGCCCAATGTAGAGGTTTTTCTTCTTGGTCTTTATTTATGGTCGACCAGACAATATTGAATCCCAAAATAACTATAAAAGGACATCAAGGCCTCTCATTTTGACATAATATCCATATTACATGCAAGCTATAGGTATTTTCAAGAGAAAGCGCAATCGAGCTTTTTGAGGATTTGGATTCAAGATTTGAAGGAAAGCATCCAATTCAAGGTCTCCAAGTCTCCATCCATTCAAGAAAAGGAAATTTTCTCTCATTGATGCAAGTTTCTCTCCCATGATGACCAAGTAGAGAAATTCTCAAGAAAGCAAGAAGATCCATTCCTCTTCTTCATTCAATATTTCAAGCATACACTCATTCAAGATCTAGGATTTTCAAGTGTAGATCCATGCATTTTTGAAGGCATCCTTAATTCTACAACACATCCTAAACATGAATTTCAAGGAACTTCATAGATTTAACTAATTTCTACATCCATCTATGAGGGTTTTTCATGCACGGTAAATATGATATTTATCTTTTTTACATTACTTTCCTTATGCAATTTTTATTTCATTTCAAGGTTGATTACTATATAGGGGCTTGACCAAGGAAATACCCTTCCCACAACCTTTTTCCCATTTTATTGTGTGCAAGAACAAGTTTTCAGAGTTTCAGATCTAAATTTTGAGAGTTATAGAACCAATACCAGATCCTTTACAAATTTTATCAGATTCAAAGTCTCCAGGAAAAGGTCAAGTTTATAGGACAAGGTCAACTTTTTTTGACATGGTCCTTTGGATCCGTAATTTTCACAATCATCATTTATATGTGTCAGAGTGCCAGATCCAGAACCATTTCTGATTCTGGTAGTTCTATGACAGTCAAAACTAGATTTGAAGTTTATTCCTCTTCTCTTAGCTTCGAGGTGAGTTCATCCTTCCTCTTTTCATCTTTCACTTACTTTGATGCATTGGTTCTGACATCACATCTTGTTATTTTTCATAACATTAATTCCTTTCATATATTTTCATATCATATACATTTTGACATTAAAGGAGCTCATCCCCAAATCACACTCCATCCTCAAATTTAGATCTTGCATTCGCACCCTTCATCCTTTTGGGATTTTCTAATGTAATTTGGGTTTGAGAGTGATCCTTTGGGGGTGTTCCTAATGTACCATATCCCTCTCATCCATTTTATTTGGTGAGTGATCTTCCTCCATATAATTTCTCACCATTTCATATGGTACATTTTGGTGAACTCGACTTATGATATTTCCTCTTTTTATCTTAGTGTTATATTTCCTTTGCATTCTTATAGATTCCATTCTATTTTTTTGTGTTATATTATATCTTTCATTTTCATTCCATCTCTAGATCTACCTTGTATGCACTTTGTTAGTCAATATTTGCATTACATGCTTAAATTTGATAGTTGAATTTGCTTGGATTGCATATTTCTTTCAAATTTCCTTGCATTTCTCTTTCCTTTCATTCCATTGTACATGAAATTTATCACTTTGAGTCCAACCAATAGTATTCCAATTAGAAAAATTTGAAGACTTATGGGTTCTTTTGATCCCGAACCCTCCTTCTTTCCTAGGAATCTTGATGAGACCAACATGCATCTTAGTGATCCCAATCCTATCATGGAGAGTAACTATTCTCATTCTTCTCATGATGAATAAGAAGCATTAAGGGTTCCTCATGCTCAAGCCCATAAACTTACCCATGACTTTGAAAATTTTTAACAATGGCCAAGTCAACAAAGCAATATTCCTGAAGCTCTTTTCATTGTAGAAAACTTAAAGAAACTTATTCACAATGATGAAGATGGTATTAACATCTTGTATATCATTTCTCATCTTATTGAGGCCAATGTCAAACCCATTAGGGATTGCACTCAAGATTTATGCTTTACTCTACCCACTACAAGTGTTGAGACCTATTTTCCTATCTCTACTTCCATTCATATTGTGTCCACTTATGCTCCACCTATCATCACAACTTCAATTCGAAATCTCAATCCTACACTTGCAAGTCTTCCTAATCCTATTTCTCCTTCTACCCCTTAAATTGTGCCATGTGTTTCATTTCCATCATCCATTCCTACTTACGATAGTATTCCTTTTTCATATTCAACCATTCCTTAAATTTCCAAAAATGTTTGTAACATTTCTCATGTTTCTCCTCCTACCATTCTTTCTACCGATTCTATCATTAAAATATTGGCTCAAACTATGTCTTCTTTGAAATAACAAATAGCTTCCAGGACTCCATCCAAGTTCAACATTCCTACTTTTGATATTGCTAGTTCCTTGTCTATGGATATTATTCATTTTTTTATCCCACAATGCATTGAGATTCCTCATCTTGACACTTATAATGGTAACGGTAATCCCATGAATCATGTTAAAACTTTCCAAACCTTGTGTAGTGATTTCTCTCATAGCCATAGGTTCATGGAAAATTTGTTTACGAGAACCATTTGAGACAAATCCTTGCAATGGTATTTTTTCTTGCCTCCTTATTCAATTGATTCCTTCCAAAAACTTGCTAATCCTTTCATTGAACAAATTCAAAACAACATTGGTCCTAAAATCTCTCTAACTGATTAAATGCATTTTAAAAAAGTTGTTAAAGAAAAATGTAGTGGTTTTATTGGTATATTTAAGCATTTACATGCTCACATTTCTTATCTTGTACTTGATATTGATGTGGAACACATTTTTATTGCTAATTTACAAAGTAACATTAGAGATAAGATACTCCTTTTTAAATTCTCTTATTTTCCTCAATTATGTGCAATGCTTCATCATTATCAACTTCAAGTGAGTCAATTTTAGAGCACCACTCCAATGAATCCTACTCCCATTGAGAAGAGTGATTCCACATCCAATTTCAGCATGTTTCAAAAACTGAACAACTACATCAAAATCAACAAATCATCCAACATTGTTGATGAACAAGTGGCAGCAGCATCCAAAGGTGTCGCTCCTTTTTCATTTATTTTTAAACCTTCTCGTAATTATACTTATCTTTCTGAATCTTTTCATAACGTGATGTTGAAATTAATTAATGTTAATATGTTAAAACTTAAAACTTCCTCCCATCAAACCCATTGACACGTCTAAACCTCAATCCAAATACTTTGATCCCAAAGCTTTTTTCCAATATCATCGTCGTCATGGTAAAGATACTAAAAAATATTTCCACTTGAAAATTTTTATTCAAGATCTTATTGATTCTAAGGCTATATCTATTGATGGTGACCATGATCAAGGAAACAAATTTGTGTTACCTCCTAACCAAAAATTCCATATCTACACCAATCCTTTTCCATCTCATTCAACCAATAATATTGATCAACCTTCTTCCCAATGCATTAACTATGATGAAAAATTTAATCAAGCCAATCATGTTGTTAACCAAGTTAATAAAGTCAAACCTAAACCTCCATCGCATCCTTGCATTACCTTTGACCCTACTAAGATAATTAAAGCACCTGATGGTCCTCTCTATATTGTCACAAAGGTTAATGGCCTTCCTACTTGTGGTGCCCTTGTTGATCCCACTTGCATGATGTATGTGAAAACTGAAGAACATCTTTATAGTAAACAATTGAAAGAATATTTTTATGATAAATGTGATGTTATGATTCAAACTTGCAATGGTTTCCTTTATCCTTCCCATGGTTCCATTTCATTCCTAGTTCAAGTTGGTGGTAAAAATTTAGATGTTACCTTCCCTGTCATTCCAACTTATGATCAATTTCAAGTCAAACTTGGTCTTCCTTGGCTTACCTCCATGAACTTCATGGCTTATCATATTCATAAATGTGTTAAATTTCCTCATAATGGAGAAATCATGACTGTTAACCATAGTCTTAATCAGCCTTTTGTTCCTTGTGACTTAGTTAACCTTGATTTATTTTGGCCTTCTATGTCTCACCCAACTCAAACCCATCATGACCATCTCTTTAGATCATGCCAAGCATGAAAGGTTCAAAATATTTGTAAAATTAGCAAATCTAAGGAAGATACTAGACTTGGACTTCTTCATACACCACCTATACCTCCTCTACATGCTTTTGTTCCACCTCCTATTTCTTATATGCATCATCTTCCAGTAATCTCTCACCCTAGTATGGTTCATTTTTTTCTTCCTCCTAAAGAAGAATAGGACCCGATGTTGATTTATCCTATCCAAACCCAAATCTCTAGCAAAACCAGACGTACCCCTCATGCTCATGATTTTCATCACAAGTGTCCTGCTAGATCCCGTCAATGTTCTTCTTACAACATTGCTCCATCTAATATACCTCCTCATGCTTCACTTCCCTTTGACCAACCCATTCTTGAGACAATGGAAGAAGTGAATTTAAACAAATTAAAGATGAAAAAATATGATAATATCATTCATATCTCATATTCTATCACAATTAATCTAGATGGAGAAGACACTCTTGATGATGATGTTCTTGATGCTAACAATTTTATTCAACTAGTGATTCTGATGACATATATGAGACTATTGATATTGATCATGACTTACCAACTATGTTTTCCAAATAGCTATCTATCACTCCTAGTAATGAACACAATGGCCTATCTTCACATCATGCTCCTTGTTTGGAACTAGCTATTGTTCCATCTATTGTGCTTTTTGTTTCTCCTCTTGTGAGTTTCCCACCTTGCCTAAACACTATGGACCGAGATGAGGTGGGAGGAGATATGCTTAATTAGATCCTCTTGTGTGGCATATTTTTGTGTGTTTTTATGTTTTTTTGTGGTGTGCTTCCCCCGTGTTGTGTTGTGTGTTTCATGTTTTGTTTAGATTTCTTTGAAAAACCCTTTTTGCTTCATTGGAACCATGTGATAAAGGAATCACAATGTCATAAACATTCCTCTATTTGTATCTCACTTCTTCTATATTTAGTTACATGTTATGTTGTGCATGTGTCATTGTTCATAAATGTGCCTTTTTGTTGTTTTTTGGGGATGATGCAAAATGGTAGCTACCTATTCTTTTTGGTCTTCATGATGCTAGCCAAGATAGACTCTTCATTGTAACTCTTATGTATCTTTCTTCCATTGTGCTTATAGTTCTACTACCTTTGGGGGATGATGACAGTTCATTTTGATATAATTTTGATATACATGAGTTATCATATGACCTACTTACCCCAGAGTTGGTAGATCCCTTTCGTTCTCTCTTTTTTCATGTGCTCATTTCCCTTGATTTGTCCTTTCTTGGGGATATTTCATGATGGAAACATTTCTTGTGGATGCATGTATGCTCTGGTAAATAAATTCCTCTCATTAAGGCATTTGAAATAGCTTTAACATGGGGGCACACACTCTGCTCCATGTTCACATTTTGCAGACACACACACTAATTCGATGCTATTTTTTTAGTGGATCCTTAGATTGATTCCCATTGTTCATTTGGTCCTTAGACTGCCTATGCACACTTGGTCCTTTGAATCACCATCCTTATTTGATCCCTAAGAAAGATTACCTTTCCTTAGGATTGATCATTTTGTCGTTGGATCCATTATTGGAATTTTTTTCCTTTAAGGATTGATCCTTGTTGATGGATTGAACTTTCATAATATGATTTTCTAGACTATTCAATTCCATCTTTTGAAACATTTTCCTTGTGTGATTCACAATAAGGTAGACTCTTATTGCTCTCTCTCTCTCTCTCTCTCTCTCTCTCTCTCTCTCTCTCTCTCTCTCATTTTAGTTTTGGATTTAATGATGACTTAATTCACTTGGGTGATTGATGTTTCTTTGTCTCCTAAACATTAATGAAATCATTTATGCATTTGATCTACTTTACTAGATGTAGCAGCTGATTCATTTTATTTCATAATAAAGAGAAGGGTCATCCTTCCCATCTTGTGTTTATCAGGTTTATGGTTATAATTGTATGATTTCAGTAATCTGACTTGTGGATATTTTTTCCCTTATCATGATTATTGATACCTTGGGTCTTATTTAGAGCTGTTTTATTACATCTGAGTTTTGGAGGTTAAGTTTTATTCGGATTTAATTCTGAATGCAAGTGTTTGTCAAAACTCTTGAAGATCAAAATTATTTTGGTGGATCACCTGTTAGTTAAGACTTACATTTACAGCAAGTTCTTTCTATACATTTCCTCATCCAAGTTAGTTGTAGGTGATCATACATGGAAGCTGACCCACAATCCAGAGATTGACTTTCGCTATAGGTACACCCACATACCTAAAAGTATTTACATGTTCCACAAGATTGTCGGGTTCACAAACCTAGAAAAATAGGTGCAGATCTTAGTGACAACATTTTTTGGCATGCCCGGTGGGACACTTTGGACTGTTCCAATCAAAGCTTTTCCACACAATTTTGATTTTTGGTGTGAAAATCAGTATTATAACCTTTGGAGGTAGGATCCAAGAACACACTTGGTGGCTCTACAAGAAAAAATCCATTGGTTTTGTAGATACAAGTGTCGGTATGTTTCAAAACAAATTTTATACTCATATTTCCATCTCTTTATATGAAAAAAGATGTCAATTTTTTATGGACAGAATGAATACCCCCCACCATATCATGAGAATAAATAGGATGCTCATTTCCAGTCAAATTAAAATCACTTGAAGTTTGTTTTTAGTCCAAGTTACCATGTTATAGAAGATTCCCAATATGCTCAAATTTCTCCCAATTAATACACTCGTACCAAATTATCTAATCAACCTCAAGATTCTCAACTTCAAAGAGAATACCAAGAGCTTAAAAAGTAGCAAGATCGTTTGCAAGATATGTTGTAAGTTTTCACCAAGTAGATAGATGAAATTACTAGGGAGTGTGAGATCAAGTCATAGCTAGAGGAATATTCTCATCAGGATTATCTTCATGAGAAAGACAAGTTGGCTCATCAAGCCCAGATTCATAGGTAGGAAATGGAATCAAGATTTCAAGGGATGGTAAAAGTTTGGAAAATATTATGGCTAAATAAAAGGAGAAAAATGAGGTAAATCATGCAAGAGAGACGTTGGAAACTCAAAGGCAACATCATGAAAAAGAATTACAAACTCAAAAGGAAAAGTGTGAAGAGGATTTAAAAGTAGAAATGCAAGAAATGATTAAAAAAATTATTTCCGCATCACAAAGAGTAAAGGCACAATCAACCCTTTCTCCATTAGAGGAACATGTACCCACTCAACAAGTTTTCCCAACTGGTACATTTCGTAATCTATTTTTTGGGAAAGAAATTCCTACATTCAGTAAAATATACTTGGTAATAGATGCTCATGAACTTGAGAAAGTCCATCCCATTGTATTTTAGGAGAAGTATTTTAAGCAGCCTATTTTTCCTCAAACAAACCCCCAAATTATGAAATTTTGTATAGCAATTTTTGTTGAGTATCAAGAGGATTATTTTAAGGAGCCTCAAAGTTTTTTCAATTTCAAGATTTATAGAGCCTCTCCTATTACAAGAACCTATACTTCAACAAGTAATTCCTTATGAAGAACTCGTTCAAGTGGCCCAACCATGTATTTCAGATCTGTTACCAGAGGTAAGGGGGGATACATTAATGGATATGCATTTCCTTGAGGAGGAAAATGTTGATAGTTAAGAGATTTTTAATGATTTGTTTGCTGAATTTCCTAGTTATGCTAAACAAGAGGATGAAATGGTGTCTAATTTATTTGTTGAGCTTCCTAGATATGCTAGTGATGATGAAGAGGATATATTCATAGCTAGTTCATAGACATATATTAAGCAGCAAGAAGAGTTTGATAGTATGTCGACCTCACATGAGACAAAAGAAGAAACAAATGAACTGAGGAGTTTGACTCTATAATTGACTATTTCTTCTCAAAATCTATTATTGTACCACACCTTCCAAGATCATAAGCTTATAATCAAATCCCTAGAGCATAAAAAAAAATTTGGGAAGATATTTTCATTGTCTTTTCAAATCTTGATCTGAATTGCAATAAGGTAGAAGACTTATTTTGGGATGCCAAGGATACATATTTTTTAGATTTGGAGCTTGAAGAACAATTTTGGGATGCAGAGGAGGCATCTTGTTCAGGTTTTGAGGTAGAATATTTTTTTTTTGATGTTGAAGAAGTTTTATGTTCATATTTGAACAACGAAACAACAACAATTCAAGAGATGACTCAAGTAAATTTAAAGAAAGAGTGCTATAAGGTATAGCTGCAACAAAACCACTGGAGACATCAAAAGCCAGTCAGAAATTTTATGGAGTAGCAGAGCATAAAGGTGGGATAATCATTCATCCTTCTATAATTTTCATTTCAAGAGGATGTCCTATAAGGTATCTGTCCAGGATGGAGTACATCAGAGCGGAAGAATTCACATTTGCATCTAATTATGAGGCTTCAACGAAAGAAAAATAACCTCAATTTTCTTATACACCTCCAGATGTTACCATTGTTAGCCCAATTGAGGAGGGTTCTCTCTTTATGCCAGCTTTTAGCACATTGAAAATTTTGGCAAATTGTATTGAGCACATATTTTAGAAAATTTATTGATTGTTAATTTGATAGAGATACAAATTCTTTCTCAGTTATTTTGGTGTTGAACATTATTGTGGGTTTTTTTTATCAAGTGTTGTGTTTTCACCTTCATTTAATCAAGCTCTTTTATTATTAGATGCGGGATTTGATATACATTTTTGCAGGTTTGTGGTTGTGTCCTCCATTTTTTTGTTGGAAATTGAGAAAATAATCTTGATTTCCTTCCAAGACATGACAGTACTTGTCATAAGATTTATTGTGCATAACATATCTAATTGAGATTGTGAATGTTTTACTGTCTTTAGAGGAATTTTAGGTGTATTTTATCATCTGTAAATCAAGTTATTCATTTGGTGCATCACCCATTAGGTCTTAGTTATTCATTTCACAAGAAATTTATTTCTTACCCTTTCCCCATTTAGATTTAGTATAGGTGAGTACTATTTAGGAACCGACCTTGTCTCGCTATAGGATACCCACAACCTGAGAGTGTTTTCATGTTCCAACATGATAGCTAGATTTCACATCTTTCTATAGGTGCAATGTTGATTGACAACAATTTGTGCTTCCAGCTACAAGGTGCAAACAAAAAGAATAGTAAAGCTAGCTTGATATTGGATAATATTAAGCTTCATATCCTTCAGTACCACAAAAATGGTATTTTATTCTCTAGACAACTTCAAAAATTGATCAAATTCAAACTGTAATCTTCAGCTTTGACCCTTGTTGTATGTATGCTCTAGTCAATTTTATGTTTACAAAGTTGAGTTGTTGGATGTTGGTTTCATGATACCAAGTGTTGTTCTTTGTTGTTTTGAGGACCTATAAACTACTATTTTCATAGCCATAGTATTATATTCTTGGCAACCAATTGTTGTCACCTATTTTTTTATCATTTTTCCTTTGCATTTGTTCAATAAAATAACATGTTATCTACTCTCACATGCATCAAATTTAGAACATACCTAATGAACTCAATGTTGAAAATAAGGAAGTGGATGGCCAAAATGTCATACCCAACAACAAAAATTGAAGCCTGGTACTATGAAAATTTGAAGAGAAATTAATCTAGTGAATCCTTATGTACGAGTTCCTCAAAATACTTCTCCAATCCATTGAGATTTTTCTTCAATATTGATGCATAAACTTTAGCAAGTGTTCTTACTCAACTAATTTCACTTAATTAGATTTACAAAAATGACTTACTAAAGTCTAAATCTAATATCAGGATCTTTTATTAACAATTTAAATCCTATATACAAATTCAAATCATTAATCTATTGAGATATTTCAATAGTTAAATGTTTACAGCAACACACACACACAATAGATAACAAGAACAAGTTAATAACGAAGTTCACCAAATAGGCTATATCTTCGGATTCGCCTGAAAAATGAATCGATCTATTCTTTTTCCAAAGACACATGGACCTTCTCACAGGTTACAAAAGATATTGCTTCCTCTTTTCAAAAGGATTATAGGAATAAACTCTCACATGTGAACCTACTCCTATCATCAGAAAGACAATCTTTACAAGTAATCTTTAAAAATCTCTCACAAATTCTTCACCAAGTTAACAACTTCCATAGAATATGTGGTTTACAAGAATAAATTGGATGAATATTACTTCCCTCTACAAGAAATATTCTCACAAGATTTCTTTTACAAACAAAGAGAATAGTCTCACCAATTCCCCACTCCAAGAATGAGAAAATTAGTTCCTTTTATACATAAAATCTACCAAATATGGTTCATAACCATATTATTCAAATTGATCAAATATCATTTATTAAGCATATTATTTACAAGATCACTCATATCAACTAAATAAATCCCTTAATCTTTAATAATCGAGCTTATTTTGGTGATTATGGGTTCCTCTTAATTTGAACCGTTATTACCTTACTATTTTATTGTTTGAGTTTGTTTTAACCACTATAATTGATTTTAAAAAAATGATAAGCATTCATTTTTTATGCCAAAGTATTCATGTAGTGCGTTGGCATTTGCTATGAGTGGTTGATGGAAGGTAGCGAGTTCAAAACTCATCGCCATAATTTTTGGGTCATCCCACTTTATTTACTTTAAATAAAAGGGACGCCCATCTGGTAAACAAGTGAATGGTGGGATATCCTCATACATAGGAGGTCATGGATTCAAATCCTTTCAGGACTTCCTTTTCATCATTGACGATGACCAACTTACTTTAAAAATACAAAGTGTTGAGTGCATTGGAAACGAGAATGAATTGTGATATTAAGGTTAGGGTTTATAATCCCCCAACCATTCTTTTGTCCAAAAATAATGCTAATTATTATTGTACCTGATGATGTCAGCAAGTCAACCCAAGTCAAACTTTTTTGACCAATTTTTGACCGGTTGTAACTTTTGCATACAGACTCTGATTGACGCAATTCAAAAAGTGTTGGAATCATTTGGATGAGACCTTCAATTTGATTTTGCTTCCACCTAATTTTGAGATGGTCAGAACTTTATAGTTGACTATCTTTGACCATGTGTTGACCAAAATTTGACTATGGAGGTCCTCCTAGAACTAACCTCCCCACAAAAATAAATTTTGGACCTCCAAAAGGCTCTAGTGACATATTCTCACCTTGTCAATTGACATGAATCCAAAGTCTCTTTTTTTATTGCAGAGAAGTATTATTATATGTGAGAAGGTCATAAGCATTGAGGTTGGAAAGTAGTCCTACCAAAGTTCTTGCCACAAATACCATCCAATTTAACATGATGACACGCATGGGACTTCAATGATCTTCCCTCTAGGGGTCTTATGTTTTGGCCACATTAGGACTTCAAAGGATACATTTGAAAATGGAACTTGACATACCAAAAAGCAAGAAGAAAACTTAGCCTGATAAACCTATCTCTCAGTGCTTCTCATGGTGGTAGTTCTCATTTTGCATTCAAGCTTAGCCAACTTATTGGGAAACATTATGATGCTCCTCCTTGCTTGCAAACTGCACGAGCAATGGAAATCGTGCCTCATCTTGAAACATTCCTTCACAACTTTGTACTTTGAAATGGTTGATTATGGGCTTCACCATACAACTATGTTTGTGTTCTCCTGAGTAATAAGGCCATGAAAAAATACCTTCAGGAACATCGATCATCAACTAGTTGAGTTGGACTAAGTCTTCAAGATGAGAACATCTAGGCATCTATTATTGGTTATCTGCAACTTTTATTTTTCAGTAAGGCCATGGACAAGGCCTACAAGGGTGTTGGTCATCATCTAACTGAGTCTTCAAGAGAATAATATACAAGTCACTCTAGACCATTCTTGCAAATCTATGTCTAGATATGAAGATGATCTATCCATCTTTCACAAAGTGCTCTTTTGAAGAAGCTCTACACCAAAAGAAATTTACAAGTACAAGTCTCTAAAAGACCTATAATAAGAAGTTACAAAGTATTCTCTATTCTAAATTATAAGAGATATGGATTTCAAAAGCCTTACAATATATCAATGGAGCAATACAACTTCATAAAAAAAAATTACAAATAATTTAATTTTGAGTTTTATTCTCAAAAACACACTAGCTTTATCAAAAACATTTACCATACTTAAAAAGGTAAAAAAACACACAAGTTCATATGTCTAGTTAGAAGAGAGATGTTCCCAACTCTTAAAAAATTATTCAAAGGAACTCTCCTTTGTTAGTTTCTTAGTCTTTTGTTGAGTTTCCTCTGGGACCACCTCATAGGTGGTGGAAACCACCGACTTTGCCTATGTCTTGTCAGACCTCTCATGATGATCTTGGTAAAGTATTTTGATCATCTTCTTCATGGAGAAGAAGTCTTCTACCATGAATTTAGTAATCATCACTCTAGACATTACTCCTACCTTATATGCCATCTTGCAAAAAACTAAACAACTGCAAAACAAGCTCAACAATTTTCTCTAATACTACTTGATCTGTAAACTTTAGCGAGTGTGCTTACTCAACTCAGTTCACTTAATTAGATTTAAAAAAATGACTTACTAAATTCTAAATATAATATCAAGATCTTTGATTAACAATTTAAATCCAATATAAAAATTCATATCTTTAATCTACTCAGCTCTTTCAACAATTAAATATTTGCAGCAACACACACAAAATAGATAACAAGAACAAGTTGATAACAGAGTTCACCGAATAGGCTACATCTCTGGATTCGCCTAAAAAATTATTTGATCTATTATTTCTCCAAAGACATAGGGACCTTATCATAGGCTACAAAAGAAATTTCTTTCCCCTTTTAGTGGGATTCTAGGAAACAACTCTCACCTATGAACCTACTCCTTACGTCAGAAATATGATCTTTACAAATAAGCTTTAAAAATCTCTCACAAAATCTTCACCAAGTTAACAATTCTCTCCCACAGAGTACTTGGTTTACAAGAAGAAATACACTTCCATCTACAACAAATATTCTCACAATATTTCTTTTACAAACAAAGAGAATACTCTCACCAATTCCCCACCCCCCCCTCCAAGAATGAGAAAATTAGCTCCTTTATACATAAAATTTACCAAATATGATTCATAACCATATTATTTAAAGGATAACTCATACCAGCTAAATAAAGCCCTTAATCTTTAATAATCGAGCTTATTTTGGTGATTATAGGTTCCTCTTAATTTGAACCCTTATCACCTTAGTATTTTATTGTTTGAGTTTGTTTTAACCACTATAAATGCTTTAAGAGAATGATAAGCATTCTTGTTGATGGAAGGTAGCAAGTTCAAAAGCCATCGCCACCATTTTCAGGTCATCCAACTTTATTTACTTTAAATAAAAGTGATTCCCATGTACTATCTAAGTGAATGGTGGGTATAGTGGTGATTAGAGCTTCTCATATTTAGGGGTTCGTGGGTTCAAATCCTTTCACAACTTCATTTTCATCATTGACGACCATCTTACTTTAAAAATGCAAAGTGTTGAATGCATTCAAAATAGAGTGTTGGAATTATGTTATATTTTTCATCAGTGAAAACACTTATTCGATTCTGAATGCTTACCGAGCTCATCACTCAGTCTACAGCTTATATCGAGCATTCAGTAATCACCTTGTAAAGCTCAGCGGTTAAACAGTTCAAACCGAGTAGAACAATGGTCACCGAGCATATGAATAGTTCAGCAGTGGTTACCAAGAAGAGCAACATGTACTGAGCAGACGGTAGTCACCGAGCTTCACCGTAACTACCGAGCCATCAGTCGAAGCCAACCGAGAAGTCAGTTACTACCGAGTCACCAGAGCTTATCGAGTGACACTATATCTACCGAGTCACCAACAGCTACCGAGTTCCAAGCTACACTTCGGGACCAGTATGGACCGAGCTTCTACTCTTACCAAGAACATGACGATGCCAAGTATTGTAGTGGATGCCGAGTATCAGAAGATCACCGAGCCAGCTTGAGGAACCCGAGCTTCTACCGACTCAGTAATATTTTTTTTACTTATGAAGGGCTGACTCAGGAATAAGTTTATGTTATGAATTTGTATTTGGCCGACCTTGCAAATTGTAATTATGGGAATGGTATATATATGTAATGTAATATATCATCTGAAGTGTAGAAAATCAGAGTAATCAGCGAAAAACAGCAGCAGAGCAGAGCATTTTCGCAAGGTCAGTAAAGGAGCAGAATAGCCATATCTATCACAGAAGGTGATCAGTATTCAAAGGATCTTATCAGTAATAAAGTTGTAAGTTAAGATCTACTATTTCATCCTAACAGTTGAATCAGTTTGTAAATCCTTTAACAGGGTAGACTTAACAGTCTTTCATAAATCTCCTAACA
>MU227927.1:2724226-2757392 GCA_018584345.1 Thuja plicata
CATCCCCACCCCAGTTTTACTTTCTATTTGGAAGGTTTCTGGGTTACCAAATCTTTGTGTTTATGTGTTATGAATGATTATACTTTCATGCTTGCATTAGATTAGATAAATGAATGGTTAAGTATATACAAGTGCAGAAATGATTTAAAGTTTTAAGAGTTACTGATTCACCCCTCCCCTCTCAGTAACTTGACTAGTCTTGATTATTTCCAACATAGAGTCCTTGGTGCATTTGAAAGGGGTGTTAATTGTGAGAGAAAGGTTTGGGTTTTGTACCCCAAACCATTTTTTTGTCCAAAAATAATGGTAATGTTGATTGTACCTGATGATGTCAACAAGTTAACCCAAGTCAAACTTTTTGACCAATTTTTGACTGGTTGTAAATTCTACATATAGATGTTGATTGACGTGATTCAAAAAGCATCAGAATCATATAGACAAGACCTTCAATTTTAGTTTTCTTCCACCTAATTTTGAGATGGTCATTTTTTTACAGTTGACCATGTGTTGACCAAACATTGACTATGGAGATCTTCTTGGATCAAATATGCCTTCCATTTTGTTGGAGATGTCAGTGATGCTTTCTACGTATAATATTTGTCTATGAAGGTATCCATCCAAGATTTAGAGACCAAATGGAAGGCACAATGATAAGAGAGATTACATTTGAAAATAATTATATTCCTATCAATAATGGACTACAATTAACCAGATTGGGATGGTCATTACATAGGAGACCCCTTGGTTATATATCCAAGGTGAGTACAAAGGAGTGAATGAGACAATGAAAAGTGTCATTGTTTCATTACATGATAATCAAGAGAGAACTTATCAGTCGCCTAAGGTAGAATCAAATTTCACCTAGAGGTGGATCATCATCCAATGTGTAATAAAGTATGTACAACTATACAGTCCTAAAAATTTAGCACCCATAATTGGATGCTTAGTTAGGCCTCATTTTGGCCATATTTCGAGGGGAAATTATATCCCATGGCCGACTTGGGTTAATTTTGAATCCCAAAATGTGTGAAATGTATATAAACACCATATCTCTCCTCATTTTGGTAATCATGTTGATCAAAAAATAAATCAAGAAAATTCAAGATTTGAAGGCAATCCTCAAAGACCTATCATTTCTCCAAGTATCCAAGACATTTCAAAGGAAATATTCTCCATTGTAGTAATCTTCTCTCTAATGATGGAGAATTAAAAGAGTTACCAATCAAGAAATAATATCCTTTGTCCATCCACATACATTCTTCCTTCATAGTAAGTGTTCATCAAGCATAAAAACATTGAAGATCTAGTAGTGGCATTCATAAATCCATGCATTTTTAAGGGCATCCTTAATCCCTTTCTACATTTTGAGGTCAACAACTACAATTAAATAAAAATACAAGCATCTTCATGAATATGTGTGATCTCAATATCCGTTCATGAAGGTATTTACAAGGTAGATCAAATATTTACCTTTACATTTGCTTTCCTTTATACAATTTCATTTCATTTTGAAGGTTGATTTCTAAGAACAAACCCCTTTCGACAACCTTTCCCCATTTTTATGTGTGAAATAATAGGTGGTGTGGCTATTAGAACTAATCTAGAAAGTATTGGACCTATCAGATCGACTATGAAAATTTTAGGCAGAATCATAGGGAACACAACACAAATCTATAAATTCTTCCTAGGAACCAAACACTTAGTTTGATATGTACCCTAAAAAATCACTTAAAATTTAAACTATAGGTTAGTACATCTTTCTAGTTTCCATTTCAAGTCATTGCATGTGGTTGTTTATTTTATATCAGTCTGTATTTCTTGAAACTTATCATTTTTTCTTATTTAGCCTCATATTTTGCATCATTATATCATTTCCCCTAAAATCCATTTCATCTTAATCATAATCACAAAGGATCATTGACTTATTTAGTCTTAATTCCTACTTGAGCCTATTGGTTCATCTTCCTTCTGATTGTGCATTAAGGAAAGGTGGAGAATCCATTGCATTACTCTATCCCACCTTTTCTTATGTATATTTTTGGTGAACACGATGCATGTACATTTCCATTATGATTTTGTATCTAGATCTCATTTGTATCCATGGGATATCTACTTATGATTTGATGGTTAGATGTGCTCTTCATTAGGTTTCATGTGCAATTATGCTTAGTTCAATTAATGTTGCATAAACTTGATGAGTGTTTTCATGTTTCCTTTTAAAATTAATTCAATATATTTCTTTTTCATTTTTATTATGCACGAGTGCTATAACATTGAGTCCTACCTATAGTATTTTGGTTAGAATAAGTTGTAGACTTATGGGTTCCTTTGGTCCCGAGTCCTGTTTGTTTCCAAAGAATCTTGGTGAGACACACATGTCTACTAATGAAATTCCCACTAACATTGAAAATCCTTCTTCCCACTCATCTCATGATGAAGATGAGTCTTTAAGAGTTCCTAATACCTAAGCACAAACATTTTCCCATGACTTTGAAATATTTGAGCAATGGTTAAGTCAAGACAATTCTAATATAGAAGCTACCTCCTTAGTAGAATGTTTGAGGAAGTTGATTCACAATGATGAACATGGTATTAACTTATTACAAACTATTTTCTATCTTGTTGATAGTAATGTTAAAACTCTTAAAGATTGTGCTCAAGATCATGTTTTAACTCAACCTCCCACTAGTGTTGAAACTTCAATTCTCATTCCTACTTTATTACCTAGTGTTTCTACTTATGCTCCACATCTTATGACTACATTTGTTTCAAACATCAAATCTCATACATGTTAGTCTTGGAAGCATTCCTAATCCTATTGTTCCTCCTCCTTCAAATGTTCCATGTGTTACCCAATGTTCATCCATGCCTACCTACAACAATGTTTCATTTTCATATTTCAATGTTCCTTCTATTTCACATATGTCTCATACAAACCTTTCAACCGAATCCACTATCAATAGTCTTTCTCAAACTATTTCATCATTACAAAAACAAATTACCTCCATGTTTCATCCAAATTCAACATTCCTACTTGTGACATTTGTATTCCTTTGTTCATGGATATCATTCATGTTGTTATCCTTAATACATGAAAATATTTCACTTGGAGACTTACAATGGTAAAGGTGATCCCTTGACCCATGTTAAGACCTTTCAAACATTATGTAGTGTATTCTCTCATGAACATAGGTTCATGGCTAAAATTTCTTACTATAACCTTTTGAGATAAGGCCTTGCAATAGTATCGTTCTTTACCTCCTTATTCCATTGATTCTTTCCAAAAAATATAATGATTTCATTCAAAAAATCAAAAATAATATTGGTCCTAAGATTTCCTTGCCTGGTTTAATGCATTGTAAACAAGGTGTTAAAGAAAAAGATCAATTTTATTGGCAGATTTAAGCATTTGCATGTTAAAATTTCTTATCATATGTCTGATGTTGATATTCAACGTATTGTCATTTCTAATTTACAAAATGACATTAGAGATATGATATTGTCTTCTGAATTATCCTCTTTTACTCAATTATGTGTAGTGCTTCATAATTACCAGCTTCCAGTGAGTCAATTTGAGAGCACCACTCCAATGGCTTCAGTTGATAAGATTGATGTTGCATCCTGACCTTTTCAAAAGTTTCAAAAACCAAAAGGCTTCATCAAGATCAACTAGTCAATAAAAAAACATTGATGAGCAAGTGGCAGCAACATCCAAAGGTGTGACTCCTTTGTCATCTTATTTTAGACCTCATAAATTTACACCTCTTTCTAAATATTTGCATAATGTTATGTTGATGTTGATTGATTTTATTCTCTTAACACTTCCTCCCATTAAGCCAATTGATCCTTCCAAAAAATGCAACAAGAACTTTGATCCGAAATCTTTTTTCCAATACGATCATCAACTCGATCATATACTGAAAAATGCTTTCACTTGAAATATATTGTTCAAGACCTCATTGATTCTAATGTTATATCTGTTGATGGTGTTAATAATCAAAGAAACAAATTTATTATCATTTCCAACAAAAATTTATAAATTTATTTCAATTATTTACCTGCTCATTCAACCAATACCATTGAGTCTATTCATTCTTTGCCTTCTTCCTCTACCCATTTTGTTTACTCTCCTACCATTGTAAGCTATGACAATGAGTGTACCAAAGCTAATAATTTTGTCAACTTTATTGATCAATCTTAACCTAAACCCAAACTCAAACCTAATATTTTCCTTACATTCAATTATAAGGAGACTATTAGAGCACATGATGGTCCTCTTTACATAGTTGTGAAGGTTAATGATCCTCCCTCTCGTGGAGTTCTTATAGATTCTACTTGTATGGTTAATTTTATAACTGAAGAACATCTTTACACTAGACAAATCCAGTGAGATTTCTATAAAAAATCTAATGTGATGATCAAAACATTCAATGGTTTCACTTATCCTACACATGGTTTCATTACTTTTATCATAGAATTTGGTAAGAAAGCCTTAGATGTCACCTTTGTTTTCATCTAAAATTCCAATCAATTTAAAGTTATACTTGGTCTTAATTGGCTCACTTCCATGAAATCTATAGTCTCTCCTATCCATAAGTGTTTGGAATTTCCCTATGATGGATAAATAATCACTATTAACCATAGTCTCTATCATCCTTTAGCTACTCAAGGGAACTTTGACCTTGAATTCTTTTGGCCTTCCATGCCTCAACTAGTTCAACCTCACAAAGATAACTATTTCTTATCCTATCAAAAGTTAAAAATTAAAAGATTTGTGAACTTAGTGATTCCTCTCCTATAGTTCCATCTCCTTTCCTTGGTCGTATACTTCTTCCTACACCTTCTACACCTATTATTTATCCTTCAGTTCCACTTTCTATATCCTATAAGTTCTCTACATTTTCTATCTCTCAACCTAGTGTGGCTCCTTTTGTTCTTTATCCTAAAAAATAAAATGACCCGATGATGATTGAGCCTAAACCAAATCAAATCTCAAATAAAACCAAATTTAATTATTGTTCTTGTGACCATTTACATAAATGACATGTTATAGATGGTGGAGATTTTCCTTTAAGCCAGTGGTTGACTATATGTTTGTCATTGATGACAACATATAGTATGCAGCAATGTCCTGTATGTAATTATTAGTATGGATATGTTGGAGCCTTGCGCATTTATTTTTAAGTTGTAAACATATTCATTATGCTATGTTCATAGATGCATATTTAGTTGTATAGTTGAAGTTGAGTTGTGATGATCTATTTGCCAGTTACAGTTTTAGGAGATTTTTTATTAAGAGTCGGCAGTATTTTTATTGTTTCTTTAGTTGCACCTATCTTTTGGATATGTGTGTTTAGATTCATGTTTATTTATGAATTAAGAATTTTTTTTTTAAGATCACTTAATGTGTTTCATCTATAGAGTGAAGTTTGAGTTGATCTGGTGGAGCTGACTGTGTCAAGTGACGCGTCTGCTCATCTTGAGTTGCGCGGTTCTATTTGTGTTGTGTGCTTAGTTTGGCCGAAGAAGAAGTTGTTGAAGAGTTTCCTACAAGTTGACTTGATCATATCTTTGGAGGAGGATAATTATAGTGAATGATTTGTTATCGACAGTGGAGAGAATACATGGAAAATTATAAGAGAAGAATGTTTGATATATTTGGCCAGTAAAGCTATATCATTCATCAGTTGAAGATCTATGTGAAGAAGCAGAGAGTGTATACAATTCACTGGAACTGATCAAGACATTAGGTCTAATTCATAGTTCAATATGAAATATAGTGTATATCGGTTGTGCAGAAGGTTGCAGCCTTCATCATTTGAGCAGTGTGCTCACGGACAGTGTGTCCTCACCTCTAATACGGTTATTTGTAAAAGACTCCTAACAGGGTCCGACCTTTGACTAGGTCACTGTACTTAATGCATTGTAAAGATCAACTCCTAACAGTGTTGTAGGATCTTCTAACAGGGATCATTATACACTAGTGTAGTTATTTTTGGGTGTTAATTCCCACCGGGGTTTTTACCTATTTTGGGTTTCCCCGTAACAAAAATTGTGGTGTTATAATCTGTGTTATCTTATTTTGTTTATGCTTAATTTTATTATGTACTTAATTGGATAAAGAATTGAATCTTTTAGATAACTGATTTACCCCCCCCCCCCTCTCAGTTATCTCTTGGGACTATACCTAACAATTGGTATCAGATCCAAGTGCCTTGGAGAGAAAAGAGAGTCCTAAGTTTGATGGAGAGAATTATCTTGACGGGAAGAACAAAATGATAACACATTTGCAGTACGTTGGTTTTTATATTTATGAAGTAGCTACTCAAAATGTTGATGTTACTTCTTTAAAAGACCTTGCAAAAGAAGATTCTACTGTTAAACAAAAGGAAGTATTCACCCAAAATGCAATTTCCAAAGAAGCCCTAATAAGTGCCTTATCTGACAATGAGTTTTCTGAGATTAAGAAAGTAGATAGAGCCTATACAATATGGAAGTATCTAGAAGACATGTTTGAAGGAGATATCCAAGAAAAGAATGCACGCAGAAAGACATGGAAGAAAAGATATAACAATTTAGAGATGCTACTTGAAGAAAACATCAGAGCATACAATCAAAGGATTAATGAAGCAGTTGCAAGAATCAGAAACAATGGTGGAGAAATTCAGAAGAAGGCATAATGGATAAATTGATGACTACACTGACAATAGATTATGAGAGTAAGATAAACATCTTAGATGAGACTATGCAATTTTAAAAATACTTCAAGAGAGAAACCTTGATCAGCAAAATTTCAGCATTTGAGATATCAAAATTAAAGACAGAATCTAAAAGTGAGACAACCTTCAAAGCCTCAGTCCATGGTAAGAAATCTTTGAACACTTTTGGTAATTTTGAAAAATAACTAGAAGAATTCATTGCTATAATCTCTAAGATAGAAAGAAAGGGAAAAGGAAAATATGAAGGACAATTACCATTCAACAAGGTTGGTCATTTTGCATCTAAGTTCCCTACAAGAGTCAAGAAGTACAAAACTAATTTCAAGCCTAAATATACAAAGGACTAGTACTATGTTGAAGATAGAGTGACAGATGAAGATTCAGGAGAAGTTGAAATTGGATTCATTGCAATTGAATATATGGAAAAAAATGTTTGATGAAATGGACATTGAAGATGAAAAGAAAGCACAAGAGTTGGCATTAATTTCCCAAGTAGACATCATAACAGACTGGATCATTGACAGAAAGTGTTCACATCACATGACAAGAGACAAATATATATTTGTACATCTAGATAAGTACAAATATGCTATGGTTAGATTTGGAGACAACACTCATAAGCCTATCATAGGTAGAGGAGCTATCACTTTAGATGGAAAGAACAACATTGATGATGTTCTGTATGTTGATGGTTTACATAATAACATACTAAGTGTTGGATAGTTGCTTGACAAAGGATATCAGTTGGAATTCAAAAATAACAAGTGCATCATTAATAACAAAGAAGGAGTTATGATTGCATCAGGTTCAAAGACAAAAGGTATTGTTATTCAGCTGAATTCTAAAGCAAGTTGTTTTGTTGCAAAAGTAGATGACAGTTAGTTATGGCACAAAAGATTATGTCATATCAATTTTGACAATATAGTAAAGATAAGCAATGTAAAGACAGTAAGAGACCTTCCTAGTATTGCAAGACCAGTTGATACTATGTGCAGGGAATGTGTGATGGGAAAGCACGTAAGGAACTCATTTAGAAGTAAATAGAACTCAGTAGAAAAAATTGGATCTAGTGCATACAAACTTATGTGGACCTACTCAAACAATATCATACTATGGAGAAAGGTACTTTAGTTTGTTTGTTGATGATTTTTCCATAATGATCTGGGTTGTGTTCTTAAAAGATAAATCTAAAGCATTTGAGAAGTTCAAAATATTCAAAGATAAAGTTAAAAATGAGTCTAGATTAAAAATAAAATGTCTGAGATCAGATAGAGGAGGAGAATTCACCTCTAACAAATTTTATGAGTATTGCAAAGAACATGGAATCAAAAGATAGCTAAGTGCACCTAGAACCCCTCAATAGAATGGAATTGGAGAAAGAAGAAATAGGATCATACTTGACACAGCACGCACTATCATGATTGAAGGAAAAGTTGCACAAACCTATTGGAGAGAAGCATTCAATACTGCAGTCTATACTATCAACATAATTCAATTAAGGCCAGGCGCAGACAATACACCTTATGAACTTTGGTTTGGGAATGTACCTATAGTAAAATACTTTAGAATCTTTGGAAGCAAGTGTTACATCAAGAGAGATGATGGTGTTGACAAGTTTGATGCTGGAAGAGATGAAGGTATTTTTCTTGGTTACTCTATCAAAAGCAAAGCTTACAGATGTTTTAAGTTGAGATTGAAGAAAATAATTGAAAGTACACATGTGAAGATTGATGAGAAGTTTATGATTCAAGAGAGATACTATGATTATGCACCTATGAATGAAGGTGAACCAAGACCTATTATTAAAGAAACAGTTATTGAAGAAATGTTTGACTGCATTGATGTATCATGCAATGACCCTGAACCAAGTGAAGAGGAATCATAGATAACACATGAGAATGTCACACCTAAAGTTCCAAAATTCACATCTAAATACCATTCAAAAGAACATATCATTGGAGATTAGAGCAGTAAAGTTATGACAAGATCTAGAGAAAAAATTTTAACAGTTGATGAAGAGGTATGTTTACTTTCACAAATTGAACCTTTAAGTGTTGAAAATGCATGTAATGATTCAGATTGGCAGAAAGCAATGAAATAAAAGTTAGATCAGATAATTAAGAATGACACATTGGAATTGGTCCTTAGACCTTGTGACAAAAATGTGATTGGAACCAAGTGGATATTCAGAAACAAGATGAATGAAGATGGTACAGTGGTAAAAAACAAAGCAAGACTAGCATGTAAAGGATATGCACAGAGAGAAGGTATTTATTACTCTGATACATTTTCCCATGTGATAAGACTGGAAGATATAAAAAAAAATTATCTTACGCAACATTCAAGAACTTTAAATTATATCAGATGGATGTCAAGTTAGCATTCCTGAACGGTGACTTGAAGGAAGAAGTCTACATAAAACAACCTGAATTATTTAGTTTATCAGACAAACCTAACATAGTATGCAGACTAAAGAAAGCCCTATATGGACTTAAGAAATCCCCTAGAGCATGGTATGAAAGACTATATGGTTACTGGATGAAGATTAGATTCAAGAAAGGACCAGTAGATTGTAACTTATTTATAAGAGAGACACTGGAAGGATTATTACTTGTTATTTTTGTTGATGAAATTATCTTTGGTGGTAATGACAAGCTTAGTGAAGATTTTTCTAAAGAAATGTAGAGTGAGTTTGAAATGAGCATGATTGGACCTATCAAATACTTTTTGGGTTAAAATGTACAACAAATAGATAGAGGTATATTCATTAATCAATCTAAGTATGTGAAATAAATATTGAAGAAATTCAAGATGGAAGATTGCAAGCCTGTAGGAACCCCCATGATAACAGGAAGCAAGCTTTCCAAAGATCATGATTCTACAGTAGTTGACAAGACACTATACAAGTCTATGATTGGAAAACTCATATATCTTACTCAATCTAGACCAGATATTTATAATGCAGTTGGCATTGTTGGAATATTTGCAGCTGAACCTAAACAAAATCACTTAATGGAAATAAAAAGAATATTCAAATACTTAAAAGGGACTATAAACTATGGTTTATGGTATCCTAACTCAGAGAATGTAGAACTTCATGTGTATATAGATGCAGATTGGGAAGGTTGTGTTGATGACAGAAAGAGTATCTCAGAAGGAGCAATATTTATTGGAAATGGATTAGTTACTTGGACAAGCAAGAAGCAAAATTGTATTTCTCAGTCAACAGTAAAAGCAGAGTATGTAGCAGCAGCATTAAATTGTTCTAAAATTGTTTGGATCAAGCAAATGATAAAATACTTTAGAATTTAGATTGATTATTCTATTATTGTTCATTGTGACAACACTAGCACTATCAATATGTCAAAGACCCCTGTGATGCATGCAAAGACAAAACACATTGAAATAAAATATCATTTTCTAAGAGAGAAAGTTGCAGATAAAGAAGTAAAATTGGATTATGTGAGCACTAAAGAACAATTACCAGACATATTCACAAAGCCTTTGCCAAAAGATACTTTTGAGTGTCTCAGGGAGAAGCTAGGAGTAATTCCCTTTCCTAAGTCTAATTAGAATTTGCAGCAAATGCATCAGTCCTTGGTGACTAATGAATGGTTGACTACTCTACCTGTGGAGTAGTACATGTGCTTGATTTTATTTGGCACCCTTTTCCATTGATGTCAAAGGGGGATTATATAGTCTGGGGGAATATACATTCATGAAAAATCAGATGCAGTAGTTAAGAGGAGTTTGGTTGAGGATATTGAGAAGATTGTAAAAAGAAAGAATAATTTTAGATTGATGGTGTTTTCCATATCATATGTGTCCATCAATTTCAAAGGGGGAGATTGTTGGAGATTTTCCTTTAAGCCAGTGGTTTACTGTATGTTTTTTATTGATGACAACATATAGTATGCAGTAGTGTCCTGTATGTAATTCTCAGTATGGATATGTTGGAGCCTTGAATGTTTCTTTTTATGTTGTAAACATATTCATTATGCTATGTTCATAGACACAGATTTAGTTGTAGAGTTGAATTTGAGTTATGATGATCTATTTTCCAGTTACAATTTTAGGAAATTGTTTATTAGAGCCAACAGTATTTTTATTGTTTCTTCAGTTGCACCTATCTTTTGGATATGTTTGTTTGGATTAATGTTTAGTTATGAGTTTAGAATTTTTTGTTAAGAGCACTTAATGTGTTTCATCTAGAGAGTGAAGTTTAAGTTTATTTGGTGGAGCCAACTGTGTGAAGTGACGTGTCTACTCATCTTGAGTTGCACGGTTCTATTTGTGTTGTGTGCTTAGTTTGGCTGATGAAGAAGTTGTTGAAGAGTTTCCTACAAGCCGACTTGATCATATCTTTGGAGGAGGATACTTATAGAAGATCATTTGTGATTGACAGTGGAGAGAATGCATGGAAAAGTAGAAGAGAAGAATGTTTGATATATTGGGCCAGTAAAGCTACATCATTCATCAGTTGAAGATCTATGTGAAGAAATAGAGAGTGTATACAATTCACTGGAACTAATCAAGACAATAGGTCTAATTCATAGTTCAATATTAGATATAGTGTATATCTATTGTGTGGAAGCTTGCAGCCTTCATCATTTGAGCAGTGTCCTCACGGACAATGTGTCATCACCTCTAACAAGGTTATTTGTAAAAGACTCCTAACAAGGTCTGACCTTTGACTAGGTCACTATACTTAATGAATTGTAAAGATCAACTCCTAACAGGGTTGTAGGATCTTCTAACAGGGATCATTATACACTAGTGCAGTTATTTGTGGGTGCTAATTCCCACTAGGGTTTTTACCTATTTTGGGTTGCCCCATAACCAAAATTGTGGTGTTATAATCTATGTTATCTTATTTTGTTTATGCTTAATGTTATTATGTACTTAATTAGATAAATAATATAATCTTGTAGATAACTGATTCACCCCCCCCCCCCACCCCCCTCTTAGTTATCTCTTGGTACTATTCCTAACAATAGCCAGTGAGCGTGCTTACCAAAACCTTTTCTCCCTTAAGACACCTACTAATGATTTGATACCATTTGACCAACCTATGCATATCCCAAGGGAAGATGTGAATTTAAAGAAGATGAAACTGAAATAACATGATGATTATATTCATATCTTAGATTATATTCATATCTTAGATTCTATTATGATTAATTTGGATGAAGAAGATACTCTTGAAGATGATAATTTCAATGTTTCCAATGCAAATTATGTTAATGATGATGATTATGATGATATGTGTGAGCTTATTAATGTTAATCATGATTTATAAGCTAGATTTGTAAAATAAGTATCTCTTGCTCCTAGTGAAAAACAAAGTGACTCATGCTATGTGTTTGATGTTTCTCCTTTTTCATGTTTTCCACCTTCCCTAAACAATACAGACTGAGATGGGGGGTAGGCGATATGCTTGAATGAATCCTCTTGTATGGTAGAATTGTTTGAGTGTTTTTCATCTTTTGCTTCCCCCATGATGTGATACTTTTTATATGTTTTGTTTAGATTTCTTTAGATGACCCATGTTTCTTTGTTGGAGCAAGGTGATAAAGTAATTGACCTATCATGACATTATTCTATTTGTATCTCATTTCTTCTCTATGTTGTATATGTGTTGTGTTGTTCATGTTCCACTGTTCATAAATTTCATTTGTTTTATTTGATTGGAGATGAAGCAAAATGGTAGCTACCATTCTTTTTTGTCTTCATAATGTCATCCCAAAAAGACTCTCCTTTGTATCTCTTATCTGATATTCTATTGTTCTTGTAGTTCTACTACCTTTGGGGGATGATGATAGCTCATTTTGATATATTCTAATATACATAAGTTATCATATGATCATATTGACCCTAGAGTTAGTAGACCCCTTTGTGCTCTCTCATGTGTTTCATTTCCCTTAATTTTTCCTTTCTTGGGGCATCTCATGGTAGAAAATTTTCCTAGTGCATGTATTCTCCATTAAAGCTATTGTTCTCGTTAAGGAATTTACAATCGCTTTAATGTGGGTGCATACACTTTGCTCCTTATTTCACACTTTGCACATGCACACAATGAAATATCATATGTAGATTGATAAGGAGACCATGCTTTCCTTACATGCCATGTGAATTATTCAATGGATCCTAATTGATCCCTCCTTTATTTGGTCCTTATACTGACCACTTTCATTTGGTTCTTAGACTGACTGATTTACTAAATACCTTAATGGAGACAAGATTTACTTAAGGAGTGATCCCCTTTGATTGATGGGTTGATGGGAATCTCATAGCTTTCTAAACTATCAATTTGATCTTTTCAATAGTGTTTTATATTTGCATGATCCATAGTAAGGCAATCTCTCTCTCTCTCTCTCTCTCTCTCTCTCTCTCTCTCTCTCTCTATCTTGTGTTGTCTATTTTAACTTGGTTTTAGATTTGATGAGGACCTAAGTTACTTGGGGGCTTGTTGTTTCCTTTTGTTCTTAACTGGTGCAGGGGAACCTAGGAGGACACATGAACATGGGAGGGTCCAATACATGAAGGAAGACTTTAGGTCAACAATCAAAGTAAATTGGGATGTTTTGAGGTCAATCATGGCCATTTGTAATAATTAAACCAATGTAATGATCAAAGGTCCTAAAGGTCCTTATAAGGACCTTAGGACCAAAATTTATTGTAAGGGGGGCCAATAGTGTGAAAGGGGATCTAAGTGGATTTGATGGGTTAATTAGGTCCTAGGTGAAGCGAGATGCAAGAATTAAGAAGTTAGAATACAAATAGAGAAATAAAACAAGAATTTAAAATTCAAATATTTGAATCCTAACGGCTAGTTGTCATTAGGAGGTAATTTATGTTTAAGAGGCTTAATGAGTTTGTACGAATGAGAAACCGATTGAATTGGTTTGAGAAGTTGTAGAAACATCCTACATAGCCTGGTCAAGGCATAAGGATTGAGGACAGTATGAAGAAGACAGAGAATGTATGGACTGTGTCATTGGAAGCAATGAAATAACTAAATTCTGCAATACTCTCATGGTAGTTTGATTTTTTTCTTATTTCAATAAATCTATAATGTTTTGAGTAACTAAAATAAGAGGTTTTGGAATAATTTCATATGTTCTAAGATTTCATTTTTTTTTATCAATCACTATATTTGTTGACAGTCTCAGGGAAGCACATCTTTTAGTAACATTTTGATTGTCTTCAATAGATTAAATGTCATTCCATGAATGCAATTTTCTAATTCTCATGGAACAACATTAAAATAATATGTATGATAATTATCTAACAAGTTAATGTGTGGAGAAGTGAAGGACTATTGGTGATCACTATGTTAGTGTGTTGAAGGAACACTAAATTTGAGGCTAAGGTGTAGTAGCAAGAGTTTTGTCCAAAGGAGAGCACCATTTTATGTTGAAATAAATTAGGGTAGGTCATACTAATGGTGACTCAACCTCTATTTGGTTGAAATAGTGCTTGGAGGGTCGACATTAAACATGCCCTAGTTTTAAGGGGTTTTAAGGAGCAATTTGGGGGTTTTATATCTAGAGAGACTATGTGGTCAAATTGGTTGCATATTCCTTTAATCCAAGTCATTTCATAACTTGGTTGAAAGATCCAAGGTTAGGTCTTGTGTATTCAATAGGGTTGCTTTATAAAAGTGGGGTAATTAGCCCTCAAAACCAGTCACATTTGGTCAGTCTGGTAAGATGGTCCAAAACAACCAATGTTGAGTTTTGGATATGTTTTAAAGAAGCTTAATCGGTGTATGAATCCCTAAATATTTTTAGAATTCTTTTGGAAAGTTGTGGAGCATAGTCAAAAAATAAGTCATTGTTGACCTACAAGGAATTTAAGCCTTGAGAGGATAGTTTTGAGTTTTGCCAATAATTTGGGCAGTTAGGACTTGGAAAGTAGTTTTTCCTAGTTGGGTTGAGTAAGTAGAAAACCCTAGGTCCATTGTGGGCCTTTGAGAAGGTTGAGTTTCTTAGTTGACACATTAGAGTCACAAGGAGAATCAAAGAACATTGTGAAGTTATACATATTTAATGCATTGTTTGACAAGTTGAGGATTAGAATTTTTATAGCCCCACTTGCTATGCATCAAGTGGTATTAGAGCCTATTAGTATCATTTTGGGTGATGGATAGGGTATATGTCAGAAGGAGAAGATTTTGACACTTTTGGAGAAGAGCCTCAAGGAATGCCTCCAAGAATGACAAATGTGGAGCTTTCCAAGATTGTGGCACAATATACTGAGGACAATAAGAAGATGAAGGCATAGATAAAAAATATGAAGAGGTAGATGAAGAAGAAGAAAGGGGAAACTGAACAAAAATACCATGAAGAAGAAGAGGTTGAAGAAGAAGAAGAATAAGAGAGCACCAAGGGAAGAAATTGATCCTGAGGATGAAAAGATGGCTAAGCTTATCAAAGCCATTAGAGGGAATGATTACAAAGGTAAGTCTGATATACCAATGTATGATGGTAAAATGAATGATGAAGAGCTAATTTATTGGCTTAGTGCTATTAAAATTTCTTTGATTGTGAAGATGTGGAGGATAGTCAGAAGGTTAAGGTTGCTAAATGCATATTGAAGGGCCATGCATTGCTTTGGTGGGATTGCTTGTAGGCTAGTAGATAGAAGAAGGGAGTGGCCTGGATCACTTCATGTCCAAGGATTATGGACAAGATGAAGGATAAGTTCCTTCCTAAGGAATATAAGGTTTAGTTATATAAGAAGATGAAAAGTTTGAGACAAAAAGACATGGGTGTCCAAAGGTATACCGAGGAGTTTCAAAAAATTGATGTTAGGATTTCTCATGATGAAGATGAGGAGGAGAAAGTGGCAAGATTTCTAGGTGGGCTAAGGTTCAATATCCAAGATGAACTTAGTCTTACTACACCTAGCGCTGTGGAAGAATGTTATAAGTTAGCCATTCAAGTTGAAGACAAGTTAAAGATAAGACATGAAAGACAAGGAAGTGGAAGAGGAAAGTCGAATAGGGGCAGAGGAACTAGATCCAATGAAGGACAAGAGAAACATATAAATGATAAGGAAAAGGAGCCTATGTTTGATCAGAGAAGTGGAAAAAGGGGTGGAGGAAAATTTGGTGCATGTAGAGGTAACAACACCTTCACTGATAAGTTATACAATTTTGGAGAGGAAGGGAATCCTTTCTACAAGTGTCCAGAAAAGGATAAAAGGAATTCTAATAAGAGAGTGACATTGACATAAGAAAAAGGTGAAAATGAGGAAGATGAACAACACGCGGGGAAAGAGGGATAAATTATGCATATCCTTAAGTTGGTGAATTCCTCATGATGAGAAGAGAAACATTTCAGCAGGTACCACAGGTATCCATCTTTAGAACCACTTGTTTAATCCAAGGTAAAGTTTGCAAGATGATAATTTATTCTAGTTTATTTGAAAACTTAGTTTCATATGAGATGGTTTATAAGTTGTATTTGAGGAATTTTGAACACCCTGGGCCTTATAAAGTATCTTGGGTAAGTGATGTACAAATTATAATGGTAAGGGAGCAAGCTTATGTAAATATTTCAATAGGAGAGTATGAGGAACAAGTTTGATGTGATGTTATACCCATGACATGTTTTCATATCATTTTGGGAAGGACCTGGAAGTCCTTGAGGAGGACCATTCATCATGGTTTTGAGAACACTTACATTATTCATAAGGATGGTAAAACTTTCACTCTCAAAACTTTGCCAAATAGTAATGTTAATGAATCAAGAATCATTTATTTTGGAAAGAAAGAATATGTTGATGTCTAGATTCACACAAAGGATAGGACTATGGATGAATATCATAGGATCAAAAAATACTTGTTGGTACTGAAAACTAAATGCAATGATAATCAACATAAGATGACAGGGTGGCAGAATACTATGGAGAAAGGAGTAGTAGTGGGCACACTTTGGTGTCCTATTGATTCACCAATGAAAGGTGATAAATATTTGTCCATAGAGGGTAGTGGAAGGGGTCATTTGGATCCTAAAATGAAGAAAAAGGAGCAGCATTCACAATTTGGAAATGATTGTGCCAAACAACAGTCAAGTGATGGTATTGATACCATGTCTTCTTTTTGTGTTTCTAACAATGTTGTTGCAGGTTCAAAGAGAGGAGATGAAGAGTTGTTATTGTAACAAATGTCCAAGGGGGGACAAAGTTGCATAACTCCTTCAAGGAAGATAGGATGTGTGAAGACAAGAACCTTAAAATTTTGGGGCAAAATTTCTTTTCCACAAGGGGAGTATGGTGCAGGGGCACCTAGGAGGACACATGAACACAGGAGGGTCCAAGACATGAAGGAAGAATTTAGGAAAACAATCAAAGTAAATTGGTATATTTTGAGGCCAATCATGGCCATTTGTAATAATCAAACCAATGTAATGATCAAAAGTCCTAAAGGTCTTGATAAGGACCTTTGGTCCACAATTTCTTGTAAGGGGGGCCAATAGTGCCTAAGGGGATCTAAGTGGATTTGATGGGTTAATTATTAGAATTCAAATAATTAAATCACCAAGATCCACTGTATGTAAAATACCCGTAACAAAAGTAAAGAATGGAGACACAACTCATAATGATCTGAAACATGAAATATTCATTTAGAGAGAGAATAGAGGGAATTACAAAAGAATTAATAATTACAAAGAGATCAATCCTTATAAAGGAGATTGAACACCAGAAGGTGGAGAAACCTAGGTTGCATGATAATAATTAATAATAGAATTAATTATTATCATCAGAAGACAAAAAATAGAGTCTGAAGGATCAAGATAAGGTGACCAGAGTGCAAAATGGATCCTTGAATTTGACTGAAAAAACCCCCTGCAAGACAGAAAAATCAGAAAACCAAACTTGGAAAATCAGATCAGGTTTGGAACCAGCTTTCTAACAATATCTTGTTTGCCCAATTTTGCCTTTGTTTTCTCAAGGTAGGAGCAAAAAACAGAAGAGGGCTCCAAAACAAGAACTCCAAGTGATCCTGTGAAATCTGGAGATGCCACTAAATCTGACGGAATTGCAAAAATTTTAGTCAAAATTGGCAGAGGTACCAAGAAAAAAAATTAAATTAAATTAAATTAAAAAACAATTTTTCTTTTTTTCGTCGGTACAATTGTGTGAATTTTGAGGTGGCACGGAAACTGAGGTGGCATGAAAAATTGAGGCATTTTTAGCCTCCAAAAGCATGCCAAGGTCGTGCATGCAAAAAAAGGCCCAAATTTCAACTGTGTCCAAATTGGACGTGCCTTATATGGAAATAGAGGTTTTTGAATGTTTTGAGCGCAACTGTGAGGTCGGTTAGTGTGCAAAGTACTCCAAAAATAGCTCCCCTTAAGTTCCACACAAAAACCTCAGAAAACTTAAACCCTCGGTGCTCCAAAAAATCTTTAAAAAACTCAAGAACGAGCAGCAACAACAAGGTTCTGATACCATATTAGAATTCAAAGAATTCAATCACCAAGATCCACTGTATTCAAAATACCTGTCACAAAAACAAAGAATGGAGACACAACTCATAATTATCTGAAAGATGAAATATTCATTCAGAGAGAGAATAGAGGGAATTACAAAAGAATTAACCATTACAAAGAGATCAATCCTTATAAAGGAGATCGAACACCAGAAGGTGGAGAAACCTAGGTTGCATGTGTTAGAGTAATAAAGTGATTCCACTTATTAATTAAATCATCTTGATTTAATTATTAAGTCACTTATTATCTCTATTCCACTTAAGCTAAACTTTAGGCATATAATAATTAATTCTTTTATTAATTATTATTATGCAACCTAGATATTTCCCCTTTAGGGTTTTGATATCCTTTTATAAGGATTCCCTCTTTGTAAATTATTAATTAATTGAGGATGCTATTGCATTGAGAGTTTTTCTCCATTGTTTGCACAATGTGTTTCCTCTTCCATTGATATGTTATTTTTGGCCTCCATAAAAAAATTTCTTCTTTCTTTCTATGACAGGTTTGCATGCAGGTGATTCTTGGGAGCTATGGGTTGATATTTTTCATAAACTCTAACATGGTATCAAAGCTTCAGATTTTTCATGCCCATGTTCTCTTCATGAGAGTTTTTTGGTCTTTCCCTTAAAATCTAGTTTTTTTAGAGGTTTTCTATGAAAATTTGTGTGGATTTGGGGTGGAGATATTTTCCAGAGCACTATGGGCACAAATCAACCTCATGATCGCATCTGGAATGCTCCAAAACCCCTCATTTTCATATAAGACACATCCAATTTGGAAAAAGTTGAAATTTGAGCCCTATTTTTGCATGCACAGCCCTTGGCACACTTTTTAAGGAAAAAATACCTCGATTTTCATGCCACCTTAGTTTTCATGTTGCTGATGTCAGCAGTCACAGGTCTAAGATATGGGTTAAATTTGGCAGCCACTAACCCGTCATACAGCTTGCCCTTTTTTCATAATGAGCAGCTTGTTGTTTTTTTGTGATATCTTGCGTATACAATATCAAACGTTGACCTATCTTATATCATCAGAAAGCTCTTTCCGAGATCTATCCAAATCAAGCGGTTAAATTTTCTGATTTTTTTGTTTTGTAGTTTTTTTTTCCAGTAAAATTCAGTGTTCCTTTTTACACTCCAAGAGCTATATCTTTCTCATCCAGACTCCTTTTTTTGACTTTTGCATGGCGTTGAAAAGATGATTCAGTGATCTATCTTATTTCATGGGTCTCACACCCAAATTTTGCTCCTAGTGTTTTTTATTTATTTATTTTGTATTTTTGCAATCTGATGGATATCTTGGATGTTTCATGTCCTGGGATCACTTTTTGTGCATGGGATGACTTATTTTTAGTTGTTATTCATGTTTCTAAAGCTTTCTGTCATTCTTGGATATTGTAGGAATCTATTTCTATAGCTTTTCTTATTTGCAAACACACTGAAATAAATTGTCATCTGATGCATACTTGGGATCCTGCATATTTTGTGCTTGATTGTTCTTGCACTATATTATAAAGTTTCATGGGGGGTTTGATGTTTGCTTTGTTTTCCATCTACCTTTATCAAGTGAGTGTTCCTTCCACGAGATTAGCCTCATGATGTGTGTCAAGAGAGTGATCCTTCTACGACACCATCCTTTATATTTGTTTTTACGTTCTTCATCATGCAATTATTCTTGGCAGTCTGGTTCAGTGTACCTATCATACCTCTCTTTGCTTAGTATTATGGGGGTATCTCTTGTTGGTTCTAATGCTTCCTTGGTTTGATAGAGTGATCTATATATTTAGTATTTGTTCCTATGTACTAGGCAGAAGCAATGGCTAAGTACCTATGCATTTCAGTAAGATGGATCATTTACCATATGGACACTCTTTCATTCCTTTTTAGAGGCATCCTTCCATCTTAGATTGACCATCTCTTTAGGTTTTGTTTACAGTCTTCACTACTTGATCATGTTCTATTATAGTGGAGCTTCCAGTAGTTATTTTTTGATAGTGTTTGCAGCTTCATACTTTAGAGGTGTTCTACATGTTCTTTCTTTGTTCCTATTTTCTGGAACATTCTCTAGTTTGAAGGCTTCTTCGGTCCTTCACTAGGCTTTATCTATTTTTGGAGAGGGATTTTTGCCATTGGGTTTTCTCCTTTTTTCTCCTCTTTACAGATATTTTTTGTACTTGGGTACCTGTTCAGGCCTTGTTGTCGGGACCCATTTCCTTCTTTCAGTATTTGTTTCTAGTTTTTTAGCTTCTCCCTAAGTTTATCTTAAGGGGGGGTGTTAGAGTAATAAAGTGATTCCACTTATTAATAAAATCATCTTAATTTAATTATTAAGTCACTTATTATCTCTATTTCACTTAAGCTAAACTTTAGGCATATAATAATTAATTCTTTTATTAATTATTATTATGCAACCTAGATATTTCCCCTTTAGGGTTTCCCTTTTAAGGTTTTGGTATCCTTTTATAAGGATTCCCTCTTTGTAAATTATTAATTAATTGAGGATGCTATTGCATTGAGATTTTTTCTCCATTGTTTGCACAATATTCCTCTTCCATCGATTTGTTATTGTTGGCCTCCATAAATTTTTTGCTTCTCTCTTTCTGTGACACGTTTGCATGCAGGTGATTCTTGGGAGCTGTGGGTTGATATTTTTTATCAACTCCAACATCATGATAATAATTAATAATAGAATAAATAATTATATGCCTAAATTCTAGCTTAAGTGAACTAGAGATAAAAAGTGACTTAATAATTAAACCAATAATAATTTAATTAATAAGTGAAAATGTGACTTAATAATTAAATCAATAATGATTTAATTGATAATTTCAAATAGCTTTTTACTCTAACAACCCCCTTAAGATAAACTTAGGGAGAAGCCAAAAACCTAGAAACAACTACTGAAAGTAACAAAATGGGTCTCAGCAACAAGGCTTGATCAGGTACCCAAGTACAAAAAAATATTTGTAAAGAGGGGAAATAGAGAAAATCACATGGGAAAAACCCTACTCCAAAAAGAGATGAAGCCTAGTGAAGGACTGAAGAAGCCTCCAAACTAGAGAATGTCCTAGAAAATAGGAACAAATATCAGGTACAGAAGACTGTAATCTGCATGAGTTCCCTAAAATAGCACTACTTGAATCAGGATGGAAAACAAGGAAAACATTGGAACTCAAAGATACAGATGACAAAAACAACAAAGTCTGAAGAGCTTATCAAAAAAAGAACATGTAGAACAACACTGAAGCATGAAGCTGCAAACACTATCAAAGAATAATTATTGGAGCCTCCACTGAAATAGAATCTGATCAGGTAGAGAATATTGTAATCTGTATGAGTGCCCTCAAATGACACTACTCGAATCAGGCTGGAAAATAAAGGAAAACATCGGAACTCAAAGATATAGGTGGAAAAAAACACCAAAGTCTGAAAAGATGATTAAAATATGGAAGATGCCTCCAAAATATGAACAAAAGAAGTGTCCATGTGGTAAATGATCCATCTCAACTAACTGCATCTTCCTAGAGCATAGGAACAAATAATGAATACATATCTCACTCCATCAAACCAAGGAAGCATATATAACCAAGAGGAAATACCTACCATAATATTGATCAGGGAGAGGCATAACAGATACACTAAGTCAGACTGCCAAGAATAATTGCATGATGAAGAAAGTACAAGCACAAATAAAGGATGATGTCAAAGATGATTAGTCGCATGACACACATGAGGCTAATCTCATGGAAGGAACACTCACTTGACAAAGGTCCTTCAAACCCCCCTCATGGCACTTTATAATATAGTGTGAGTACAATCAGGCACAAAATGTGTGGGATCCCAAGCATGCATAATGACACTTTATCTCAGTGTGTTTGCGCAAAAATAAATGTTACAAAAATAGATTTCTAAAAAGCTCAGAAATGACATAAAGTTGTAAGAACATATGTAACAAATAAAAAGGAGTCATCCCATGCAAGGAAAATGATCCCAAGACCTTAAACATCCAAGATATTCACTAGAGTGCCAAAAAGAAAAAAAATTGAATAAAATATACCTGGAGAAGATTCTCATGATGAGACCCATACAAGAAGAAGGAGAACAGAACCAACTTTCCAATGACATGCGGAAGTCAAAAAATGGAGTCCATAGGAGCAAGATAAGGCAACCAGAGTGCAAAATGGAATCCTGACTTTGAATGGAAAAAACTCCTGCAAGACAAAATAATAATAAAATCAAACCTAGAAAATCAGATCAAGCTCTGATACCATGTTATAATTCAAAGAATTCAACTACCAAGATCCACTGTATGTAAAATAACCTGTTATAAAAGCAAAGAATAGAGACACAACTCATAATGATCTGAAAGATGAAATATTCATTCAGAGAGATAATAGAGGGAATTATAAAAGAATTAATAATTATAAAGAGATCAATCCTTATAAAGGAGATCGAACACTAGAAGGTGGAGAAGCCTAGGTTGCATGATAATAATTAGTAATAGAATTAATTATTATATGCCTAAAGGTTAGCTTAAGTAAACTAGAGATAAAAAGTGTCTTAATAATTAAATCAATAATGATTTAATTAATAAGTGAAAATACATTTTTACTATAACATTAATTAGGTCCTAGGTGAAACAAGATACAAGAATTAAGAAGTTAGAATACAAATAGAGAAATAAAACAAGAATTTAACATTCAAATATTTGAATCCTAACAGGTAGTTGTCATTGGGAGGGAATTTATTTTTAAGAGGCTTAATGAGTTTGTAAGCATGAGAAACCGATTGAACTCGGTTTGAGAAGTTGTAAAACATTCTACATAGCTTGGTCAAGGAATGAGGATTTAGGACAGTACAGAGAAGACAGAGAATATACGAACTGTGTCATTGGAAGTAATAAAATAACTAAATTATGCAATAGTCTCATGGTAGTTTGAATTGTTTCTTCTTTCAATACATCTCTAATTTTTTGTGTAACTAAAATAAGAGGTTTTGGAAGCATTTCATATGTTCTAATATTTCATTTTGTTTGATCAATCACTATATTTATTGACAGTTTCAGGGAAGCACATCTTTTAGTAATAGTTTGATTGTCTTCAATGGATTAAATATCATTCCATGAATGCAAATTTCTTATTCTCATGAATAACATGTATGATAATTATCTAACAAGTTAATGCGTAGAGAAATGAAGGATTGTTGTTGATCACCATGTTAGTCTGTTGAAGGAACACTAAATTTGAGGCTAAGGTGTAGCAGCAAGAGTTTTGTCCAAACAAGGGCATATTTTTATGTTTAAATCCATTAGGACAGGTTAGACTAATGGTGAATCAACCAATATTTGGTTTAAATAGTGCTTTGAGGGTTGACATTGAATAGGCCCTACTTTTAAGGGGTTTTAAAGAGAAATTTGGGGGTTTTATATCTAGAGAGACCGTAGGATCAAATTGGTTCCATATTCCTTTAATCCAAGTCATTTCATAACTCTGTTGAAAGATCCAATGTGAGTGGTTTTGTATTCAATGGAGTTTCTTTATAAAAGTGGGTAATTAGCCCTCAAAACCAATCACATTTGGTCAGTCTAGTAAGATGGTCCAAAACAACCAATGCTAAGTTTTGGAAATTTTCTTAAGAAGCTTAATGGGTGTCTAAATTTTGAAATATTTTTTCAATTCTTTTGGAAATTTTTGGAGAAGAGTCACAAAAATAGTCTTTGTTGACCTACAAGGAATTTAAGCTTCAAGAGGACAGTTTTGATTTTTGCCAATAAGTTGGGCAGTTGGGCCTTGGAAAGTGGTTTTTCATGGTTGGGTTGAGTAACTAGGAAACCCTAGGGTCATTGTAGGCCTTTGAAAAGGTTTAGTTTCTTAGTTGACACATTGGAGTCACAAGGATAATCAAAGAACATTGTGAAGGTGTACATATTTAATGCATTATTTGACAAGTTTAGGATCAGAAGATTTATAGCCCCACTTTCTCTGCATCATTAACCTTGATAAAATAAATTCCAATGCATTGATATATTTTACCATGAACATGAGGTTGTCTCATAATTTTGTTAAATCGGGGGTTAAATTTATCATTCTAAAATGTTAGCACCCATAATTGTATGCTCAGTTAGGCACCATTTTGGAGATTTCAAGATTTCATTTTCATTATGCTTGATCTAGTTATCTATCTCCCCTTATTCTGAGATTTTCTCTATCTACCCAATCTCTCATTTCAGATTTGGTTCTTTCTCCTAGGTACATAATTCCCTAGGAATTATATTCCTAGGAACACAAATCCCAAGGCATTGTGTTCCCCTGTGTTTAGCCTCAATTTTGAATTGCGGCCCAGTTGCGCTAGTTCGGTAGGAAATTAGATCTTGTGGTCGGTCTGGGTGAATTTTAAATCTTGAAATGTGTGAGAGGTATATAAATACCCTATCCCTCCTCATTTTGGTATCCATGATGATCAAAAAATAAATCAAGCAATGAGGTGAATTCAATATTTGAAGGCAAGCATCCAAGATCTGACATTTCTCCAAGCATCCAAGACATTTTGAAGGAAATCTTCTCCGTTGTAGAAAGCTTCTCTCCCACAATGGTGAAGTAGAGGAGTTATCAATCAAGCAAGAAGATCCTTTGTCCATCCACATGCATTCTCCTTCATATCAAGTGTTCATAAAGCATAACAACATTGAAGATCTAGGAGTGACATTCATATATCCATGTATTTGTCCGGGCATCCTCGATTCCCTTCTACATTTTGAGGTCAAAAATTATAATTAAAGTAACATACAAGCATATTCATGAATATATGTGATCTCAATATTTGTTCATGAAGGTATTTATAAGGTAGATCTAATATTTACCTTTACTTTTTCTTTCCTTTATGCAATTTCATTTCATTTTCAAGGTTGATTCCTAAGAAAGGGTTTAACCAAGGTAAACCCATTTCCACAACCTTTTCCTATTTTTATGTGTGAAAGAACATGTGGTGCAGTTGTCAGAAATAATTTGGAAAGTATTGTACCTATTTTCTCGACTATGAAAATTTTAGGCAGAATCACAAGGAACACAACAAAAATATTCAAATTGTTCCCGAGAACAGAACACCCAGTTCAATTTGTACCCCTACGTGCAGGTTAGTATAGCTTTCCTGTTTCCATTTTATGTCATTGTAGGTGGTTGTCTATTTTATGTCAGTTTGTATTTCCTGAAACTTGTCATTTTTCTGATTTAGCCTCCAATTATGCATCATTATATCATTTTCCCTCAAATCCATTTCATCTTAATCATAATCACGTAGGATCATTGACTCATTCAAAACTTAAGTCCTACTTAAGCCTATTGGGTCATATTCCTTCCAATTGCACATTAAGGAAAGGTGGGCATTCCCTCCCATTACTCTATACCCACTTTTCTTTATGTACAATAACAAAGGTGGAGATTGATAAAGTGATAAGTGCACTAAAGCTGGACTCAACACATAAACTATAATATGATAACACGATAACACCACCTAAAGTGTAAATGTTCCTAAAATATTTTAATGTCCACTTATTTTCAATGATCATGTGAGATGAATGATCAGTCTATTTTCCATCCCAATAGGCTAATTTGAGGACAAAAAGGGATGATTCGCTAGTCATGTCAATTTTTTTGTGGAGAAATAGAGAAAATAATACTATTTAATGTGATTTAATATTATTAAAGTTACTTTATGTTATAAAATAACATTATTAAACTAAAGTAACTTTATGTGGAGAAATAAATGTAAAGTGAGTTTTTAATCCCCCATTAAGAAGTGGAGGTTCACCCACCGTTTAAGAACTATTTATAAGAGATCTTGTCCTTCTCTATTATCATGTTATGTGATTATATTATTTATTATTATTTCTTCATAAATTCTAATATAACACTGAATAGTTTTCTGAGGACGAAACCCCTTTGAAATATGAAGGTTGGACAAAAGCCCAATCTTCCATCAGAGGTGGATTCAATTAGAATTCACTACGTGGGCTTTATTTGTAGAATTTTTGGTTCCAATGATAGGATTTTAATGCAAATTTAAACCTCCATAAGGTTATCTTGATGTGACATTATCTTTCAGCACACAAAAAAAAAGTACGTAGATCATATCAATATCATATTAGATTTTATGGCAAGAGAAGAGACATATGGAGTTTCATTAGCAAGTGAGAACGAGAAGAAGGATTTCCACGTCATTATCAGATTAATAATTCCTTGGCATTTGTTTGTAATTTTTTTTAAGTATTGGTACCTGTTCTTGGGTATATATAACCTTGTGAAGTCATTTGGAAAGCTACATGATGACTAATATCATCATAACCTAACATACATTCAGATCAGAGTCCATGGAAAAGGTGGCATTTTCATTCAACTACCACGACATGGAATGGGGCTTTGCATTATTTAGATGTCTTAAGGATTCTTTGAGTAGATATCAAACAACCAAGAGAGGAGATTGATATCAAACAACCAAGAGAAGATAGATGATTTTACCGAGTGCAAATATTATCATTCTATCTGTTGTTAACCTATGCCACATTATATCTCTGTATAGGTTGTTTATGATGGAGATATCATGTATTCGATGAGATTTAATGGAAGAAGTGAATTTTTATTTTGGAAGTGTTGGCCATGCATGACCAACCCATTTTTCAAAATTTTAAGCACCTTCTTGCATTATTACCTGCCAAACCATGAAATAATTAATTTTCATAATTCCATGAAAGTTGTTGCAAAATCCTTTGGTAGACATAGTCACTGCCTCATCTTACCCAATATGGCTCATTTTCATGGTCAAACTCTATATCATATGTGAAATTTTAATGCTTTAATTTTTTAGTTGGTCATATCAAAATAGAGTTAAAATCTTAATTTTTCGCATACTTTGTGAAAATCATTTATGGGTTTTTCTCTACATGGCCTGTTCACCCTACTATCAAAATTTTGTGGGAAACTGATTTTCCAGCTTAAAGGTATGAATTTTTTCATACCAGTTCAAGATAATAGTGATGGACTTTGAAATTTGTGCTAAACCATTTAACTTGAACTTTTTCAAAAGTTTAATGGGTTTAATGGGTTCAAGGGTTCAGAGCTCAAATGTTCAAAGTTCGTATTCAAAAGTACAGGTTTCAAGGTACAGTTTTAGTGGCTCAAGTTCAATAGGTTCAAGGAAAAACTGATTAATGAAGGAGAATGATTCTGGGCAAATTCTGTAATTTTGAACTCTGAGGTTCAACGGGTTCAACGTAACAATCAAATTCTACACACATATCTGTCAGTCCAAAAATGCATTTGAAATTTTTTGCAAATTATTTAAATCTAGGACAACCCACCTAATATTTTGGTCTTAAATGTTCCCAGATTTAATTTTATTATCTCATATGACATATTATTTTAATATTTTCTCAAATGCAGCAATGTGATTGGCATGACAAAATTAAAAAGGAAGTACCCTGATCTAGCGAGTTGTTCAAAAATCATTAAAACCCCATCTGCAATTTTAAATATCATAACTGTTCAAAAATAATTATGACCCCAGAATTATCAGTTAACCCATGGTGAATTTATTAAAATATGGTTGCAGGTGAAATGAAATATTTCCTCTCTTTTATTTGCAGCAATTTAAAACATTTTTAAAATGTTTTATATCAGTTTGAGAGTAGCAATTAGAGTGGCACTATTTTAATTCCCTTTATCAAGAATTAGTTACTAAAACTAAAAAAAGTCTTACCGAAAAATAGGAGGTTATAAATATGTAAAGAAAAGAGAAGAAAGGGGTTCTTTTTCATTTTAGAGGAGAGGAAGAAGCTAGAAGAAGAGGCAACTTTCTTTTATCAATCACCATTTTTACTTTCGTGTGTGTGGGTTTGGATCTATGTTCTCAATCTTGTATTGATATAAAGCAAATGCATATGTATCTGTGTGTTAATTTGTGTTTTCTTTATATTATAAATTTTGAATGTCTTTATGATCATTTTCAATACAAATTATATTGTGTCAGACAAAGAGGGTTATATTTCTAAATCTATGAATTTGGAATAATTAATTTATCACAAAGTTCCCTGCACATATTTTTCAGTGTTTCTCATCTAAGAGTATAGGAGGTGTAATCTCTGTGTTATCTTTCTTGCATTCAGTTCATTGCTGAAATTAAAGTTTCACATCTATTCGATAGCTATGGGTAGATGATTGTTTGCCTTCTTTGCCTTCTAGTTAAAGGAATAATTTATAATTTCATTCATTGTATACCTTACTAAGAGGGAGTTGTACCTTTAAAATTCAGAGGAAAGTCATCAATCCAATGATAACTTCTCCAACTATTAGTGTCATTTGTTCTTCTTCTTGGGCATTGAGAGTCATTTTATGTGTTTATTTCTGAAGGAAAATTTTGTTCACTAACAGGAAGCAATTATCATTATAATAATTTTTGATATGTGTTTGCCTTCTCTTAATATAAAATCTTTATGATTTATATATATTAGTAAACTGAGATTCATTGAATAGTATGCCAAGTGTTTGACATTATCACCATGGGAAAAGAGTAACCATTTTATGCATCCATTCAATTTTTGGATAGAATTACTTCAACAATTGAGTGTTAATTTTTTATTTCAAGTATTGGGACAAGTGTTTGACTAAATTTCTATTGTATTTACTTATGATTTATGATGAAATTTGAGATCAATATTAGTAAGGGTTTTTACAATGGTATTAGAGTGAAGACCATTCCATCCTTTGGATTTACTTTAGTTTTTTCATGCAAATAAGTGACAGAGAAAGAAGGTACTATGAAAGGTAATTAAGGAAAACTTGGCAACGCCCTCAAGTTCATGAAGGGGAAACAATGTCTAGATCGATTGGTATTTATCAGGAATCATCTTCTAGAAGTGCAAGACATGTTGCAAGTATGGGTGATAGAAGGGAGAACAATCCACAAAGTGATGAGGCCAAGGAAGCAAGAAACACCATGAGAGTAATTCAAACATGATAGGAACATGTAGCTTATGTATTACAACAACTCACAGTTTCCATTCAACAAGTGAGTATGGGAACAAGAAGACAACAACGTAGCCAAAAAGATGGCAACATTGTGGTTGGTTCCCCACATGAAGAAAGGGATCCTACACATACTACATATAGACCTTTGATGCCAACTTTCCTAGATGGAAATTAAGAAGAAGAGGTAGAAATGCCCGAAGGAGACAAAGCTTTTTTAGATAATGTGATGACTATGCATGATGAGTGGAGTCTTCTTCCACAACATGTTCAAGAATAATTTTCCTTCACTCAATATATGGGACAATGAAGATAAATTATGAAAGTAAGGCAGGATAGGATACCAAGGCATCAAAACAAAGACCTCAAGAAGGAAATGAATATATTGGCTCTTCCCACATTTGATGGAAGTAGAAAAATAAGTGCAAGAGCATGGATTCATAAGTTAGACACCTTCTAACTCTCAAACCAATGAAGGGAACTAAGGAAATTAAATTTGCAACCATGCATTTAGAGGGTGTATCTTATGATTGGTGGCTCCATGGTTTAGTAACTCAAGATCATTGGTTGATGCATTCTTATGAAGATTTTAGCACCAAATTGATTGCATTCTTTGACTGTAAGGATGTGGAAGTGTACTATAGAGAATTATATCAATTGAGGCAAGGTGGGTCCTTGGATTCTTACATCAATGAGTTCCAAAGGATCATTGTTATGGTTTTGAATATGACTAAAAAAGGAAGATTACGTTGTTCATTGAAGGGTTAAATGATAAAATAAAAAGGTCTGGTTAAAGTTCTCAAGCCTAGCTCACTTGAAGATGTCATCAAAATAGTGTTGGATATTGATACCTCATCCACTTTCTATCAGCCTCCTAAAAAGTGTTTCAAGATTTCAAAACCATCTGAAATCCTATAATAAAACTAAGAACATGCCACCCAGGATTGAATTTGAGACTAGGAATGAATTGAGGAGAAATAAATTATTCTTCACTTTCACCTTAGACTCCTAGTCATAGATGCCTTGGGAAGGAAAAAATTAATTACATAGAGAACACTTTAGATGTGGAGGAGGAGCAGATTGATGATATCAGATCAAAGGACAATAATAATGATGAACATCATGAGCATCAAAAGTAGCCCCCATTGGAAAGAAATAAAGATAAGGTGATTTATCATATTAATGTTGTTATTGCTACACTATCAAGATTTTTTACATGCCATCCATTTTGATGAAAGGGAGTAATTAAGGGACGATGGGTTATTTTTTTATAGATACAGATGTCACGCATAACTTTATTGATGAGTCTTCTACGGTGAAGTGTGGATACAGGTTGTGGAGATTCTATGTTTTGGTATGAACGTTTCAAGTGGTGATAGCTTGAGTTGCACAAGGAGAGTTCCTCAACTTAGCATTTAGATGGGTAATTATACCTTGATCAATGGTTTCTATGCAGTCAAATTAGAGGGGTCTAATGTGATTTTGGACATGAAATTATTACAATCTATTAGAAAGTGCATACTAAAAAACCACAAGATGCAATTAGAGTTTGTGGAGAATGGGAGGAAGGTATAACTTGAGGCTTCATCAGATGGAGTACCTAGAATGGTATCGACACATAGGCTAGAGGTCATCCTTAGGAATGATGTTGTAAAGTGGGTTGTCAGTGTTTTGTATCTTCCAAATCGGTATCTAGAGGAGGTTAGAAACATCATGTAGATATTCAGTCAGTGATTGATAAGAATAGTGTGTTTTTTGGAGACATTACTCTAGATATACCTATTGATGACAAATTTGAGAATGTTATAGATTTGGAGGAGGGTGTCAATCCTGTCATTACTACACCATACCTCCATCCAAGAAACTTCAAGGAAGAGATTAAGAAGACAATTAAGGAATTACTTTCCATGGGACATATTAGACCGAGCTCTGGACTATTTTCTTCTTTAGTGGTCTTAGTGAAGAAGAAGGATGGTACATTACAGATGTGTATTAACTATCATGCCTTGAACAAAAGGACCATCAAAAAAAGGTATCATATTCCTAGCATCTTCTCAAGATTCTTCACAATTTTCTTCCTCTTCCTCTTCATTGTTTTAGCTTTCAAATCTATAGTTATCTTTGATTTAGCTTCATCATAGTTTCAAAATTATCTCTTGGTATTTCTATCAATTTCCTCTACAAGTATAGCTATGATAGCTATAGATGTTTCATCTATGTTTACTTCATAGGGTAATGGCATTAGCCATGCTACCCTTGGTACTATAGCTTGCACATAGGTGTTATAAGTATCAACTAGAAATCAAACATCATCATAATGTTTCTCCACTAGTGATACCAGGATTCTGCTCCATAGTCTCATCTTTTTCTTGAACTTCACAAAATAATTACCCATGATAGTATCCAAATTCTCTCCTAATTGTTGAACAAACTTGGTAATTTGAATTGTTACTGGTCGATCTTCTCCACACAACATCTCCAATAGTAGGAAAAGTGTTATGTGCATAGAAAAGTATACAAACAAGTAAGGAACCAAACTTATACATATATTTATTTTCCTTCCTATGATGAACTTCAATTGATTGTTTGTTTCAAATCATTTTTTTGATGGTCAACTGATTTACAGATGTGATGATAGACATTAATCAGTTAATGTATTTTCATTGATGTCAACTTATCTGAGTATCATTATGGTAACAAACATCTATTATGGATTAAAGATTTGGAACAGATGAAGTTTATGTGGTTGGTAAATGAAGAACTTTGTATACACTGAATAATAGTAAATATCGAGTAACTACAATGTATATCGAGCACAATGTTAACCAAGCTAGGGATCACTGACACATCACGGTTTTGACCGAGCAATTAAATCAAATTGAGGCCGACTAAAGTGATGAGATGGAAAATTAATGATTTTGAGGTAAATGATAAGGTTTGTTATGATGATCAAACAACTATGAAAATTCAAGGAAGATCAGACGAAGAAGATTGTAACGTGTTTTTGACACAACTATCGAGGAAGGCTTAAGCAGAAAAACCAACGATGGAGATTAAGCGGAAAAATATAAAGGATGGAAATTAAATGAGTTATGATGTCTATATAAGAGATAAGAGATTCATTATCAATAATGAGGCTATGGTGTGCACACATGATAATTTTATGCATGACTAATCAAACTGGTTAAAGACATGACCGAGTATTTTTGTAGACAACACCGAGCGATAGAGGAAAGAGCATTAACCGAGCATAATAGAGTATGAAGAATCAGATGAACTAAATTGTGATGAACTATAACTAATTGAATGTTTGAATTTGATAAGTTGATGATCACCGAGCTAGAAAAGTGAATGCAAGATATTAAATTAGTTAATGTATTGTATTTTCATTGATGTCAACTTGATATGGTATGATTATTCAAACACATATTATCATAACCTTGAAGATAAGAAGAGACAAAGTTTATGTTTGTTGGAAAGTGACAATGCAAGCAATTGTTATTTTGTCATTGTTGTCAAACCTTAACTGGTGAGACTATTGTTATCTTTTTGAGTACCATATCTATTGTTGATGAAGAAGATTTAACAAGAAGACCAAGTGAATGGTTGAGTTAAGGCAAATAAAAGAGTACTTTATGTGTTGGCACTCTAGCAAAGTAATTAGTTGTTTATCTTTCAAAAATAGTTTTTCTGGTTGTTCTGTGCTAAGCAATTTTGGCTTGTGCCGAGCAAAGTTGTTCATGATGAGAAAAGTTATTCAATGTCGAGCACTAGTGAAATTGCTGAGTGGAAGCAGTGATGTTGACCGACTTACAGTAATTGGATTAATGATGAGATTTGAGATCTCTGGCCAACTTAGTTAATTTTATTGGGATATGTAATGTTAATTAAAGATTGATCCATGTCATTTAATGTATGGGTAACCATAATTA
>MU227927.1:2766164-2791801 GCA_018584345.1 Thuja plicata
CAAGGAGACTCACATGATGGCAGTAAAAAGGATTCTAAGATATTTGAAAGGAACTGATGACTATGGTCTATACTACAAAAAGAATGACAAGTTTGAACTCAGAGTTTACACTGACTCTGATTGGGCTAGAAATATTGATGACAGGAAAAGCACTACTGGTGGAGCATTTCTTTTACGAAAGAGATTGATCTCCTGGACAAGCAAGAAATAGAACTACACCTCACAATCTACAACTGAAGTCGAGCATGTGGCAGCAGCAGTTAACTGTTCTAACATTATGTGGTTGAAGATACTACTAAAAGCTATGAAGAAAGACATCACTGACCCAGTTGTCATATATTGTGATAACATGAGTGCTATTAATATTTCTAAAAATCATGTTATGCACTCAAAGACAAAGCATATAGCTATCAAGTATCATTACTTGAGGGAGCTAGTTCAAAGTAAAGAAGTGAGACTCAATTATGTGAACACTAAAGAACAATTAGTAGACATATTCACAAAATCACTACCCAAGGATGCTCATGAGCATCTACGAGGTAAATTGGGGGTGATTCCCCTAATTGAGGCTAATTAAGTTATGTATGGTACTGTTGCATCAAATATTACATTCAGAATATTTGACACGTTGATGCACAGTAAGTCACACTTTAGGATGTTGGCTAAAGTTGTGAAGATGAACAAGGACAGAAAAGAAAATCAGTCATAAACAAGATGACAGGATCAGCATGATACTGAAGATCTACATGATATGATATTGATGTCTTTGGCATTGTTGTCAAAGAGGGAGAGATTTCCTATAAAGAGGAAGAGATTGTCGAGAAAGAGAGATTACAAAGAAGGAAAGATTACATAGAGGCAGAAGTTACTATTGAAAACATTGAAGTGATTATCTACTCAGAGGGAGTCTACAGATGATTAGACATAGATGATTACAGTGTGATTACAGACATAGAGGGAGAAATGTTTTACAGATAAGAATCAGAATGAAGCTAAAGACATTAATGAAAATTTGTTCATATCAAGGAACACAGGTGACTTTTTGGATTGGTTGGTAACTATGCTTGTTAAATCATTGTTTTTATATTTTGTGTTTCCATCAATCCCAAAGAGGGAGATTGTTGGAAAGTGACAATGCAAGCAAATGTTATTTTGTCATTGTTGTCAAACCTTAACTGATGAGACTATTGTTATCTGTTTGAGTACCATATCTATTGTTGATGAAGAAGATTTAACAAGAAGACCAAGTGAATGGTTGAGTTAAGGCAAATAAAAGGGTACTTTATCAGTTGGCACTCTGGCAAAGTGATTATTTGTTTATCTTTCAAAGATAGTTTTTCTAGTTGTTTTGTGTCGAGCAAGTTTGGCTTGTGCCAAGCAAAGTTGCTTGTGCTGAGAAAAGTTGTTCGTGATGAGAAAATTTGTTCAATGCCGAGCACCAGTGAAATTGCCGAGTGGAAACAGTGATGTTGGTCGACTTACAGTAATTGGATTAATGATGAGATTTGAGATCTATGGCCGACTTAGTTAATTTTATTAGGATATGTAATGTTAATTAAAGATTGATCCATGTTATTTAATGTATGGGTAACCATAATTAATGCATGGTTTCAAAATTTAATTAGAATCTACTTTGGAGAAGTAAATGTAATGCAAAGATGGAATGATCCATTGGATCTAACCTAACCTAATAAATACGATCTTGTTTAAGTGGCAAAAGATTTATCTGACCTAGACAAAGAGGTATATGATAACCTCAAGGGGTTATTCATTTAGTATGCAAGTGGTGTGCTGCTGAATGTGAAGTGGATGTGTATGCAAAAGGTTTGCAAATGCCATTCCAAGTTCACATCCTTGGTTGATAATTAAAAGAGACTAAATGATCTAATTAGCAACCATTTACGGTGTCCAATCCTAAAATAAGCATTCCAATGCGATGAGTTTCTGAGACAATTGTTTAGCCAACCAATCAGCAAAAATGATGTCTAGATTATTGATAGTGGTTGTACTCATCACATGACTGGAGATAAAGAAAGTTTTGAAACATTTGAATATTACAATGGTGGATCAGTTAGGATGGGTAATGACTCACCTTGCCCAGTTGAAGGAAAAGGTACCATCATGTTGAATAATCTGATCATATGTGAAAATGCATATTGGGTGAAAGGACTTAACTATAATCTGTTGAGTGTTTCATAGATGAAAAATACAAGACACCGAGGTGAATTTGAGAACAAAAAGGAAATGATCTATAATGGAAAAGGAAATTTGATCGGTACTGGTGAACAAATAGAAGGTAATCTATTTTATCCTGGTAATATTGAGACCACTTGTTTATTGGCTAGAAATGAAGACGTTTGGTTGTGGCATAAAAGGTTATGTCATGTGAATTTTGACAACTTGGTTAAGATAAGTAAGAAAAGAAAAGTGAGAGGCTTACCGAGTATTTCAAAGCCTGACCATGTTATGTGCAAGAATTGTCAAATAGGAAAAATGACAAAGTCTAGTTTCAAGAGAAAAAAATTACACATCTAATGCTATTATGGAGTTAGTCCATACTGACTTATGTGGACCAATGAGAACAAAGAGATATTATGGTGATAGATAATTTATTCTATTTTTTGATGACTATTCTAGGATGATGATTTTCATGTTCTTAAAAGAGAAATCTGAAGCATTTAAGATGTTCAAATGGTATAAAGCTAAAGTTGAAAAACAAAGTGGAAAAGAACTGAAATGTTTAAGATCAGATAGAGGAGGAGAATTTACTTTTGATGAATTTGCTAACTTTTGTAATGAGCATGGGATTACAAGATAGGTTTCTGCACCCAGAACACCACAACAAAATGGGATTGCTGAAAGGAGGAATAGATCAATTATTGATTGTGTCAGAACACTGATGATTGAAAAAGGCATCACACAAACATTCTAGAGAGAAGTTGTAAGTATTGTTGTCTATACACTAAACCGAGTTCAATTCAAGAAAGACACAAATAAGACACCTTATGAGCTATGGTATGAATACACACCAAATGTGAGTTACTTTAGAATTTTTGGAAGTCAGTGTTATATACTAAAAGATTATAGAAATGGGAAACTTGACTCTAAAAGTGACGAAGGAATATTTCTAGGATATTCTACTAAAAGCAAAGCTTATAAATGTTTGAATAAATCTTCTAACAAAATCATTGAGAATGCAAAAGTTAAAGTGGATGAATTTGCTAAGAAAATGATGAGGAAAGTAGAAATGAACCTGAATATTACAACAGAATTGTCTACATTGAAGAACTTGACACCTTCCCTGAGCGACAAAACAATGCAACCGAGCAACAGGCTGCACACACCGAGAATCAAGAAATTTCTCACAATACTGAACTAAGTGATGAAGATCAAAATGAAGAACAAAGATCTAAACCTGTACTTGTTAAATATGTCAGAAGACACCATCCGTAGGACAAGATCATTGGGGACAAAAGAGTAGGAATGAGAACAAGAAGTAAGTCACTTAACAATAGATGTTTGATTTTTTATTTTGAGCCTAAATCTGTTAATTTTGCACTTGAGAATCAAGAATGGGTTAGTGCAATGAATGAAAAGATTGAACAAATTGAGAAGAATAAAACATGGCCATTAGTACCTAGACCGAATGACAAAAATGTCATTGGCACCAAATGGATTTTCAGAAACAAACTTAATGAGAATGGAGAAGTCACAAGGAACAAAGAAAGAATGGTATGCAAAGGGTATGAACAAGAAGAAGGTATTGATTTGTTAGTAATAACTGAGAGGGGGGGTGAATCAGTGGCCTCAAAAATTAATCTTTAAATCAACCCTTAAAACTTATAACCACAAATTATGTCTCTAGTTATCTTCTGCCCTACAAGATGAATGCCTTGAAATACTTATATCAATTTTCTACTTGTTGGATTGCTTTGTAAATCTCTCTTATGTATGATTACTGATAAGCAGTAAACTATTTACCAAAACATAGTAAATATGCAGAGTATACCGATCAATCCAGAATTGCATATGTGAAATGTAAAATATTAAAGTGATAAAACATAAACACATAACACATGGATTTTTAACGTGGAAACCCTGTTAGGGAAAAAACCACTGGGACCGGTACCCCAAATTTTCACTCTTCTAAAGTGATCTCCATTAGGAGCCAACCCTGTTAAAGGTTATAAACACACAATTAGGTGTGACCTTGTTAGAGGATTTAAAAGATAGTATGTCACCTAATATCTGGCATCTAATGCTACCATCCTTGATCAAATACTCATTTGGCCTGTCAATAGGTATAGGGAATATCCAATGCTACTTTCATGGTCAAACTTTTTGATACTCCTTGGGATGTATCTCGATTGTAGAAGACTTTCAAGTCCTGCTTGATTAAGAGACTTGATGCTTCAATGGTTAAACTAAAACATTAATTATCTGTTCATACATACAACTTAATTGCAGATTTTCAGATCTATTGTAAGTGCATTACCTCTCTGATCAATATAATCAATTTTATACCTTTTCTCCACACTATTCTTCTCTTTGATGATGTCTCACTATTCTTTGGTTTCTACCAAATCTAGCTCTTTCCTTAGCTTGATTAATCAGGACTGAATGAAGACTTTCTTCTCCTTCAGATTTTCTTTAGCATCTTTCCTCTTCTCTTTTTCACCTCACACTCCTCATTCGTAATGAATTGGGTTTATCTCTTTATAGACATGTTTTACCTTTTCTTGGCTTTCTTGATTCTTGGCGTGATCCACAATTCTTGCCAATAGATTTAAAGAAAACTCTAGTTTTATCTCAAAGAGATCTTCTTGCCAACTAGACAAACTAGCTTTAAATCAATTACTTATTTTTGTCTTTATCTGGATGATTAAAACAATGATAAGTATTTGTTAAGTCTATTTATAGCTTCTTGATAGCTAAGCATTTTTTCATTTTTGAACTCTTTGTTATGTCGGTCAACACTTCAGTTAGTCATCAGTGATAACTGATTGTTCCATCAGTGTGACTTCAGTTGTCATCAGAATCTCCGTCCTTTTCTTTTCCGTCAGGCAACACTGAAATTTTGTTCATCAGGTTACTTTATTTTTTCTCGTCGGGAAACACTGTGACTGTGCTCATCGGTAATGTTGTGCATTTTCTCGCCAGGTAACACTGTGACTTTTCTCTTTTACTCTGACCGTTGATGTGCACTTCGTCAGTGTATACAGTCACTTAGTGAATACTTGACTTATATGCATTACTGATAGCATAGCCTTTGATTCATTGGTTCTTTGAATTCTTTGACAGTATTTCCATGACCATACATATTATATCAAGTTGACATCAATGACAATACAATACATTAACTAATTTAATGCCTTGCATGATCATCAACTTAACATCTTCAAACATTCAATCAGATACATGTCATCAATCTCTCCCTTTGGTATTGATCGCAACATACTACATTATCATACTATACTATTACTAATACAATATGAAATATATAGTTTTGTCAAGCTTTTCTAATGTAACTAATTACAAATGTATGGCTTTTGGTAAGCTCAAATAGCTTTGATTTGATTCTTACAGCTTTTTGTTTGTCTTCAATCCCTTGACTAGATAGATGTAGAATCTTTCTTTATCTGATGTGATGTGTTTTTCTTCTGTGTCAAACTCTCTCCTTTCTTGTGATGTCTCTTGTCAGCAATTCTTTCTCTTTCCGTGTACTCTCCCTTTCTTGTTACATCTCTCCCATTTGATACTTTGATGGATATAATCTCTCCCTGAGATGATAATGGATATAATCTATCCCTTTATCAATATGATAATGAGATAATTCTCTCCCTTTGACAGCAATGCCAAACAAGCATCTTTGCCAAATAAATATTTGACAGTAATGTCAAACAGATCCTTTCTATCCATAATATATTTCTTGAATTTCCCAATCCATCGGTAATAACTCTGGTGCTTGGAGTAGATAAATACCTTGATGTGTATAGATGTATCTTTGAATTCCATCTCTCTGCTTGCATCAACATGAATGATATTCTGATAATATGTAGGTTGATGCATCCTTCTAGTCATCTTACTGACTAGTAGACAAGGGTCTGACCCCTAGTCTCTTTCTCAAGTATTCAAATGCATCCTTGGGCAGTGGCTTCATGAAGATATCAGCCAATTGTTCCTTTGATTTCACATACTCAAGTATCACCTCATTTGCCTGAACTTTTTCTCTCAAATAATGATACTTGATGGCAATATGCTTTGTCTTAGCATGCATGACTGGATTCTTGAAAATTTTTATTGCACTTGTATTATCACAATAGATAATTATTGGTTCAATAATTTTCATATGCATACCTTCCAGTAACTATTTGATCCATGCAATATTTGAGCAATTTGCAGCAGCAGCAACATACTCTGCTTCTGCAGTAGACTAAGAGATGCATCCTTGCTTCTTTTTGATGCATGTGACAAGTCTATCACCCATAAAGAATGCTCATCCAGTTGTGCTCTTCCAGTCATCAATATTTCTATCCCAATCAACATCGGTAAATACCTTAAGTTCAAATTTGTCTTCTCTTATATACCATAAGCCATATTCCACGGTATTCTTCAGATATCTTAGGATTATTTTTACAACAGTCATATGTGATTCTTTGGGATTAGTAGAAAATCTTGCAACTATTCCTACTGCATGTGCAATATCTGGTCTAGTATGTACAACATACATGGATTTTTCAATCATTGATCTATACAAAGTTTGATTTACCTCTGATGACTTTCCCTCCTTTATCAGCTTACATCCAATTGCCATTGGTGTTCCAACTAGTTTGGACTCTTCCATTTTGAATATTTTCAATACTTTTTTGATGTATTTGGATTGTGTAATGAAAATACCTTCATCTTGTTGCATGATCTATAGACCAAGAAAGAAATTGATCTCTCCAAACATAGACATCTCAAAATCGTTGCGCATTTCATTTACAAATGATTTTCATATCATATCATTGCCTCCAAATATTATGTCATCAAAAAATATCTCAGCAATCAAAATGTTAGCATCAGTATCTTCCTTCAAATAAAGATTACTATTTTCACTAGTTCTTACAAATCCAATACTTATAAGATAGGAATGAAGTCTTTCATACCAGGCTCGGGGTGCTTGTTTCAATCCATACAAAGCTTTGTGTAGTCTACATACCATGTTCCTCTTGTCTGGATCAACAAACCCTTATGGTTTCTCAATGTATACCTCTTCTTCAAGTATTCCATTCAGGAATGTAGACTTGACATCTATTTGATATACCTTCAATCCTTTACATGCAACATAAGCAAGTAATATTCTTACTCCTTCTAGCCTAGCAATGGGTGCAAAGGTCTCTTCATAGTCAATCCCTTCTTCTTGTGCATACCCCTTGCATACTAGTCTTGCTTTATTTTTGGTGACTTCTCCATTCTCATTCAATTTATTGTTGAATATCTATTTTGTACTGATGACATCTTGTCATCTGGTCTCGGTACAAGTGTCCATGTCTTGTTTTTCTCTATCTATTCAATCTCCTCATTCATATCACTTATCCATTCATCATTATCAAGTGTAGCATTGATAGATTTGGGCTCATAATCACAAATAAGACATCTTGTATTTAGAGACTTACTTCTAGTTCTCATACCAGCCTTCTTATCTCTTATGATCTAGTTTTGTGGATGGTTCCTTCTAACATATCTGGAAAGTACAGGTTCATCTCTTTGTCTATCATCTTGATCATCATTTTTTCCTTCATTATGTTCTCCATCACTTTGTGCATCATCTTGAGCAATATTTTGATCATCAGTATTTGCAGCCTGATGCTCGGGTGCAATGATTTGTTGCTCAGGAGCTCTACATTGTTGGTTGGGTAGAGTGTCATGTTCTTCATTATATACAAACCTATTGTAGTCCTCTAGTTCTTTAGTGATTTCCTTTTCATTCTTCTCTGCAAATTCATCTATCTTTACATTTGCACTTTCAACAATTTTTTTAGAGGCCTTATTTAGACATTTATAAGCCTTGCTCTTGGTAGAATTCCCTAGAAAGATTCCTTCATCACTCTTGGATTCAATTTTTCTATTTCTATCATCTTTTAAGATATAACATTGACTGCCAAAAATTTTTAAATAACTCACATTGGGTGTGTATCCATACCAAAGCTCGTAAGGTGTCTTTTTGGTGTCTTTCTTTAATTATACTTTGTTCAATGTATATACAGTAGTACTGACATCTTCTCTCCAGAAGATTTGGGTGATGTCTTTCTCTATCATCAGTTTTTTTGCACAATCAACTATGGATTTGTTCCTTCTTTCAACAATTCTATTTTGTTGTATTGATCTTGGTGTAGAGACCTGTCTTTTGATTCCATGCTCATTACAAAAGTTAGTGAATTCATCTAAAATAAATTCCCCTCCTCTATCTGACCTTAAGAATTTTAATTCTTTACCACTTTATTTCTCAACCATTGCCTTATACCATTTAAACATCTTAAATGCTTCTAATTTATCTTTTAGAAACATGATTGTCATCATTCTAGAGTAATCATCAACAAAGATAATAAAATATCTACCTCCATAATAACTCTTTGTCCTCATAGGTCCACATAATTGAGTATGGACTAATTCTAGAATGGCATCAAATGTATGGGTTTTTCTTTTGAAACTAGACTTTGTCATCTTACCTTTTTTACAATTCTTACACATGATGTTGTAGAGCTTGCTCATCGTCGGTAAGCCTCTGACATTTATCTTTTTTCTAATCTTTATCATGTTGTCAAATTTCATATGACACAATCTTTTGTACCACAACCATATGTCTTCATTTGTAGTAATCAAACAAGTGGTGTCAGTATCATTCAACTAGAATAAGTTACCTTTTGTCTACTCACCGGTACCAATCAAATTTCTTGATTTATTGAAGATCTTTGCCTTCTTATTTTCAAATGCTACTCTGTGACCTAAATTATTCAACTGAGAAACACTCAATAGATTATAATTCAGTCCATTTACCCAATAATAATTTTCACATTTTATCTGGTTATTCAACATTAGGGTTCCTCTACCTTCAACTAGACAAGGTGTGTCATTACCCATTCTTACTGAACCACCTTTATAGTATTCAAAAGTCTCAAAATTTTGCTTATCACTAGCCATATGGTGAGTGCAGCCACTATCTATGATCCAGACATCATTTTTACTAACTTTAGATATGAGTGCAATTTCTACATACCTTTCTTCATCATCATCTGAATCATCTTTTACTCCCACAAACACCATCTCGATGTCTTCCTTAGATTCGGTGTCAGTGTCATCATATTTGCATGTTGCTAGGTAACTAGCCTTCTTTCCTTTGTCCCTGTAGTCTCAGGTATCTCTTCTTTCTGATTATTAGTAGCATCTGTAACCACCTCTGTCAGACTTCTTTTCAAATGATCTATCATTACTTCTGTCATCTTTTCTCCTGTTAGGAGATCTTGCAGCAAAGTGTCTAATCTCTTTACAATTAAAACAAACAAGTGGTAATTTACCTTTGTATTTACCTTTGTCTCTCTGCATTCTTCTTGCCATAAGTTCTTGAATTTCATCAAGATATTCTTCTTCACTTTCACTATCACTATCTTTTATCATAGTGTGTTTATAGCTTGATTTACTTATTCTCAAAGAAGATTTGAATGCAGACTCTATGTTTGGTAAGACACTATTATCAAAGTTATTTATCTCAAATGAAATCAGTCTTCCAATCAAACTGTCTAGAGTAACATTGTTATTTGTTAATGCTCTCATTTGTTGAATGGAAGATACTCTAATAGCATAAGTAGGCAATAAGGTTCTTAGAATTTTACTTACCACTGTATCTTCTTCTAGTACACCTCCAACTCCTTGGATAACATTGACTACCTCTTTGATTCTTGTGTTGTACTGTGTGATGTTTTCCCCTTCTTTCATTTTGATATCATCAAAATTTCCTCTAAGTCTTTATGCCTTGGCTCTCAAAACATTTTTGTCACTACCATGTACAAGCATCAATTTGTCCCACATCTGCTTTGTAGTCTTGCAGGTTTTGACATCTTCAAATTCAACATCAAAGAGTGAGGAAGCAAGCTCTATCATCATGAAATTGTGCTCATGGTTCTCTCTCATTTGTTCAACTGTTGGTGCTCCTATGTACAACACATATTCAGTATCTAAGTATTGAGTAACATCATTTTCAATACTTGATAAGTGGAGTCATATTTTTCTCTTCCATAAATAAAATTTAACTTTGTTCAACTTGGGCACATCTCGTCTGTTCATATTGTGATCTTTAGCTTAGGTCTTGAAACCTTCCTTATAAGAACACAAGCTCTGATACCAATTCTTAGTAATAACTGAGAGGGGGGTGAATCAGTGGCCTCAAAAATTAATCCTTAAATCAACCCTTAAAACTTATAACCACAAATTATGTCTCTAGTTATCTTCTGTCCTACAAGATGAATGCCTTGAAATACTTATATCAATTTTTTACTTGTCAAATTTCTTTGTAAATCTCTCTTCTATATGATTACCGATAAGCAGTCAACTATTTACTGAAACACAGTAAATATGCAAAGTATACCGATCAATCCAGAATTGCATATATGAAATGTAAAACAGTGAAGTGATAAAATATAAACACATAACACATGGTATTTTAATGTGGAAACCCTGTTAGGGTAAAAACCACTGGGACCAGTACCCCAAATTTTCACTCTTCTGAACTGAGCTCTGTTAGGAGCCAACCCTATTAAAGGTTACAAACACATTGTTAGGTGTGACCTTGTTAGAGGATTTAAAAGATAGTTTTTCACCTAGTATCTGGCATCTAATGCTACCATCCTTGATCAAACACTCACTTGGCCTATCAATAGGTATAAGGAATATCCAATGCTACTTTCATGATCAAACTTTTTGATACTCCTTGGGATGTATCTCAATTGTAGAAGACTTTTAAGTCCTGCTTGGTTAAGAGACTTGATGCTTCAATGGTTAAACTGAAACATTAATGATCTATTCATAAATACAACTTAATTGCAGATTTTCAGATCTATTGTAAGTGCATTACCTCTCTGATCAATATAATCAGTTTTATACCTTTTCTCCATACTATTCTGCTCTATGATGTTGTCTCACTATTCGTCGGTGTGTGTGTAGAATCTAGCTCTTTCCTTAGCTTGATTAATCAGAGGATTGAATGAAGACTTTATTCTCCTTCAGATTTTCTTTAGCATCTTGCCTCTTCTCTTTTTCACCCCACACTCCTCATTTGTAATGAATTGGGTTTATCTCTTTATAGACATGTTTTACCTTTTCTTGGCTTTCTTGATTCTTGGCATGATCCATAATTCTCGCCAACAAATTTAAATCAAACTCCAATTTTATCTCAAAGAGATCTTCTTTCCAACTGGACAAATCAGCTTTAAATCAATTACTTATCTCCGGCTTTATCTGGATGATTAAAACAATGATAAGTATCTGTTAAGTCTATTTATAGCTTCTTGATAGCTAAGCATTTTGTCATTTCTGAACTCTCTATTTTTTCGGTCAACACTTCAGTTAGTCATCGGTGATAACTAACTGTTCCATTGGTGTGACTTCAGTTGTCATTGGGATCTTCGTCCTTGTCTTTTTCATCGGGAAACACTATAATTCTGTTTGTCGGGTTACTCTGTGTTTTTCTCATCGGAAAACACTGTGACTCTGCTCATTGGTAATGTTGTGCATTTTCTCGTCAGGTAACACTGTGACTTTTCTCTTTTACTCTGACCGTCAATGTGCACTCCATCGGTGTATATAGTTATTTAGTGGATACTTGACTTATATGCATTACTGGTAGCATAGCCTTTGATTCATTAGTTCTTTGAAGTCTTTGGCAGTATTTCCAAGACCATACAGATTATATCAAGTTGACATCAATGACAATATAATATATTAACTGATTTAATGTCTTGCATGATCTTCAACTTAACTTCTTCAAACATTCAATCAGTTACATGTCATCATTGATTATGGAGAAACCTTTGCACCTGTTGATAGACTAGAAGGAGTAAGAATAATACTTTCTTATGTTTCTTTTAAAGGATTCAAAGTATAACAAAATGGATGTTAAATCTACATTTCTGAATGGAATACTAGAAGAGGAGGTATACATTGAACAACCTAAATAGTTTGTTGATCCTAAAAAGAGGAACATGGTTTGTAAACTACATAAATCCTTGTATGGATTGAAACAAGCACCGAGAGAATGGTATGAAAGACTTCACTCTTATCTCATTAGTATTGGATTTATTAGAACAAGTGACAACAACAATCTATATTTGAAAGGAGATATTGATGATAAGACTTTGATTGCTGAGATATTTGTTGATGATATCACATTTGGACGTAATGATATGCTATGAAAATCATTTGTTGATGAAATGAGAAAAGAATTTGAAATGTCAATGTTTGGAGAGATCAAAATTTTTCTTGGTCTATAGATTCTACAACAGGATGAAGGCATCTACATCACACAATCAAAATACATCAAAGAAGTTCTAAAGATATTCAAGATGGAGGACTCCAAAATAGTTGGAACACCTATGGTAACCGGATGCAAATTGAAAAAGGAAGACAAGACAAACAAGGTAAATCAGACCTTATACAGATCTATGATTGGTAAACTAATGTATGTTGTACACACTAGACCCAATATAGCACATGCAGTTGGTATAGTTGCAAGATTCTCTGCTAATCCAAAGGAATCACACGTGACTATTGTTAAAAGAATTTTGAGATATCTGAAGAATACTGTATCATCTTAAAATGGAAGCAATTCCATGTTAAGAATGTTTATCCCTCCTTAGGTGGTTTTTTAGGCCATATCATGTTGTCCTCTCATTTCTACCCCTTTTGTATCTTTTGTGCCTATTTAGGACCCTGATTGGGCCTCTTTGGGCACTGTTTATTCCACCTGGCACATTTTCCAAGGGTTCTGACTCCCTGGGTCAAGGTCAAGATTGACCTTGACCTTGACCTAGGTCAGGTTTGACCTCAACCTCGACCCAGGTCCCCCTTACCAATTGGAAAGTTTTTCGGCTGCCAGGGGACATTCAAAAGTTCATTTTCCCGCTCCTAAGAAGGCTTTTTCAGGTTCCAAAGTGACGAATCTTAAATTATATTTAATATAGGTCCACTTCTAGGGGTATAGGTCTAATTGGAATTTAATTCTCCTATGTAGGCCTCTCTATAAGATTTTTCCCTATATTGGTATATAAGGAAGCCTTCTCCTCTCATTTTCTCTAACAATCAAAGACTCTAAGAAGCGATAATCCAAGTGAACAAGACTAAAGATTTCAAGCATCCATTATTCTATATGTTTTCAAGCTTCCAGGTGTTCAATAAAGGTTTTCAATTCTTCCTCTCAGGCATTTAAGTTCTCCATTGAAGATCAAGGATTCAAGCATTCAATCCTTTGAAGGGATTTGGTTCAAGCATTCAAGATTCGTCATTCAAACCCTAGATCTATCCATCATGGTGGTGTGATCTTCCTTCAAGATCCTTTGTGCATCCTCAATATTCATTCATTCCTCCTTCAAGGTGGATTCCAAGCATACAATCATGGAGGTTTATGATTTCTAATATTGCGTCCAAGCTTTCATATTTACATACTTGTTTACATTTGAAATATAATTGCATATCTATTGAATATCATAGCTTCATTGTTAGATTTACTTCTACTACTTTCTAGCATTCTCTATTTCAATTATTGATTTCAAGGTTAATTCCTAAATTAGGGTTTGACTAAGGAAAACCCATCCCACAACAAACAAAACCATTTTTCTTGCAGGTACAGGTATAGGATAGAAAATTTAAGAGTAGATTCGGATACCCTTTTCGGCCAACTTCCACGATCCGTGAACAAAATTTTCGTCGAAGCAGTGCAGGTTGAGGTCAACATTATGGGGTACAATTTCACCCTCACAAAGAGGTCAAGGTCGACCTAACTCATAAAAGGAAAATATTTCTAGGTTTTGTCTGTCTCTACGCTTTTGTTCCAGATCCGGTTGCAGAATTTCCCAAAACTCAACACAGACATCAGAAAATAGGCTTTTCCAGATTTGCTATATTTTGAGGTTAGTACTTGTATTTAATTCATTTCAATTAAGGTTTCAATCAATTCAAATCTATTACATACTCTTCATCCATTATTTAGGATTATAATACTTTCTTATTTCTTCTTATTTCTGATTGATTGATGCATCTATGCATTAACCATTTTCTTATGGTTGATCAAAGTGGATCTTTCCTTTGTGAAATTTGGGGCTAGGAAGAGAATCATATCTTCCCTCAAAACCATTTTCATACCTTACAACATATACATTCACACCAAACACACAACCCATCCATTCATTCATTCTATATTTTATACCTCTATATATATTTTTTATATCCTACAAATACTGAAGACTACTTTGTGGTACAATAAAGAAGGCAAATTTGAGCTACAAGTATATATTGATGTTGATTGGGCTAGAAAATAGATGGTATAAAGAGCACAACAGGAGGATCATTATTTATGGGTGACAGACTTGTCACATGGATAAGTTAAAAAGTAAGGATGCATATCTCAGTCAACTGTAGAAGAAGAATATGTAGCTATTGCTACAAATTGCTCTAACATTGCATGGGTCAAGCAATTGTTGAAAGGTATGAATGAGGAAATTCTTGACCTATTAATTATCTATTGTGATAATACTAGTGCTATAAACATCTCAAAGAACCATTTCATGCATGCTAAGACAAATCACATAGCTATTAAGTATCATTACTTGAGGAAACAAGTACAAGAGAAACATGTGATACTGGAATATGTACAATCTAAAGAACAACTAGCAGACATATTCACAAAACCATTGCCAAAAGATACATTTGATTACCTGAGGAATAGACTAGGGTTTTGTCCCTTGTCTATTGGTCACTAAGTTGACTTGGAGGCTGCATCATCCGACACATTATCAGAAAATTAATCATGTTGATGCAAGTTGAGTTAGGACTGCAATGACATATCAGTCCACTAAAGGGAGAGAAAGATTCAAAGGGAGAAAAATATTGTTGGCTACTACAATTCTGTATTTTTTTTTGGCATTTTTGTCAAAGAGAGAGAGATATTCAATGAAATATACATCAATGAGGAGAATGAAATATCCATCAAGGAGAAGAGAAAGATTCAATGAAATAACCATCCATCAAAATGAGAGAATTGGAGATAGTTAAACACTGCATATCTATCCAGAAAAAAGGAGAAAATATTCCACAAGAAAGGAAAGACAAAATTTCTACACCTATCTATTAAAGGGAATGAAGAAAGGGAGATAACACAACATAATCAAATCTAAGCTACAAGAGCTTATCGAGATTCAGATATTTGATTTGGTTAAAAAACAATTATTTTGGTAAGATGTGGCATGTTACATAATGCATATTTCATATTGTGTTTCCATCAATGCCAAAGGGAGAGATTGATGAACTATAACTGGTTGAATGTTTGAAGATGATAAGTTGATGATCACTGAGCAACGAAAGTGAATGCAAGAAATTAAATCAATTAATGTATTGTATCAATTCATTGATGTCAACTTGATATGGTATGATTATTCAAACACATATTATCATAACCTTGAAGATTTGAAGAGACAGAATTTATGTTATCAGTAAAACATAAAAAGCTTGTATACATCGAGTGACAATGAACACTGACAGACCGTGAACCCTGAGCAGTTCACAGTATAAACCGAGCACAGTAGTAATCAAGAAAGCGTTACCAAGAAAGTATATACCAAGCACCGTAGTAAACTAAAGATGATGACCAAGCATAACTGTAGTTGTTACCGAGAATAACTGGAGTTGATGACTGATCAGAACTGAAGTTAAAGAATGACAAATTTTCTTAGCTGGTAGAGCTATATTTGTGGATTGACTTATTGATTGCTTCATTTTCAACGACCATTTAAACTAAAGCATGGAAAGAAATTTAAAGCATGTTTTATTCATAGTTATAAAAGAGAGATTTAAGGAATAAAACTAAAGCATATCTTTACGGGATAAAGCAACGCATGAAAATTTTTATGGATCAAAAAGTGATCTACAACAAAAACAAGGAGATTGAGCGGCTAATCATGTCTATATAAAGAGAAAAGGAATTCATTATGAAGAGAGGAATGTTGAATATATTCTAGTGAAGATAGAATTCTTCATATAGATTTGATCATACAGGCTGAAGAACAAAGCCAAGGAATTCTGCAGACACTGGGCAACAAAGGACAGAGCATTCACCGAGTAGAACAAAAAAAGAAAGCAAAGGAACTAAAGTGTACATTGATCAGAGAGGTATTATTGAACTAATAATAGATTTGAATATTTGCAAATCAAAGTTGTATTTTGAACGGATCATTTATTGTATCAGTTTAACCATTGATTTAGAAAATCTCTTAATCGAGTGGGATTAAACATTTCTTATTGTATTGAGATACTCAAGAGTATCAAAAGATTTTCTTGTTGACAGCATAGTGAGTGCTAGGTCAAAATATAAACTGTTGGTTTTAAATCCTCTAACAAGGTTGCACTTAACAGTGTGTATTGTAACCTTTAACAGAGTTAGCTCTTCACCGAGCTCACTTCAGAAGAGTGAAAATATGTTGGGTTACTGGTCCCAAGTAGTTTTTCCCATATTGGGTTTCCACGTTAGAATATATGTGTCCAATGTGTATATGATTCATTGCATTGATATTTTCCTTTACACATTATTGGAACTAGATTGGTCGGTTAACACTAAGTTTATTTACTGTTGTTCGATAAAGTCTAGAAAAGATAAATAGTATATCTTAACGAGCATGTTATATTTGTTAAAGTTATTTATGGCATACATCTCGATGGACTAAAAGATAAATAGAGTGTATTATATTTGAGAGATAAGTTTTTGGTTGGACTTTTGGAATTAATATTAAGGTCACTGATTCACCCCCCCCCCCCCCCCCCCCCCCCCCCCCCCCCCNTTCCCCCCCCCCCCCCCGTCCCCCCTCCCCTCTCAATTATTTAACAAATTAAACAAATTGATCAGAGGTGTTATGTACTTAGCAGAGATCTGAAAATCTGCAAACAAAGTTATATTTGAATCAGATCATTATTGTATCAATTTAACTATTGTTATAGATAAATCTCTTAATCGAGTAGGATGTGAAAGTCTTTATTATGACATTCAAATGAATGTTGAGTGTTTTCTTGTTGACCCCATAGTGAATGATTGGTCAAGAGAGAACTGTTAGTTTTAAATCCTCTAACCAGGTCACATTTAATAGTGTGCATTGTAACCTTAAATAGGGTTGGCTCTTAACCGAGCTCACTTCAGAATAGTGAAATATTTTAGGTTACCGGTCTTAGGTGATTTTTCCCTTAGCAAGGTTTCCACATTAAAAATCTGTGTTAATGTGTATGGTTATGGTGGATTGTTATTTTTATTTATGCATTACTTTATCCGCATTGATTGGTAATCACAGTTTTGATTTACTGCTACTCGATAGATGAATAGACAACTTAATATATATTTTTGAAGATAAGTCTGAGATCACAGTTATATTTCACCGAGTTTATTTATATGTTTGAAATTGTTGTGATATACATCTACAAGAATTTGGGACTGTAGGATAAATGAGAATGAACTAATTCACCCCNCCCCCCCCCCCCCCCCCCCCCCCCTCTCAGTTATCTAACAATTAGTATTAGAGTGTAGAGTGCTTAGAAAGAAATTTTTAAAGGAGAAATTTTTAGAGTGTAGAGTGCTTAGATGTATAAGAGAGATGCACCAAATCTGAACAAGGAGAACTTCTCAACATGGAAGAGCAGGATGAGACTATACCTGTCAAGGATTGGAGATGATTTAACATTATACTTGATAATGAAATTATCCTACCTACTGAACCTTTGATTGTTACTCAGATGAAAGAGAAACATGAACACAACACTATGATGGTAGAAATTTCTTCTTCACTTACTGATGTTGAATTTGAGGATGTCAAGACATGTACATCAACAAAGAAGATGTGGGACAATATTACACTAGTTTATGGAGGGGAGAAAATGTACAAAGAGCTAAAGTTGAAAGTCTCTGAGAAAAATTTGATGACATGAGAATGAAAGAAGGAGAGAACATAACACAGTACAGTAACTGAATCAAGGAGGTTGTGAATTTTATTCATGGAGTAGGTGGAACTATTGATGAAGACAATATTGTGAGTAAGATTATTAGAACTTTATTGCCTATTTATTCTATAAGAGTCTCTACAATACATGAAATTAGAGCAGCACCTGGAAATAATATTACAGTTGATAGCTTTGTTGGTAGACTGGTTTCTTTTGAGCTTAACAATTTTGACAATAGTATTGTACCTACTATGGAATCTGCATTTATGTCTTCTCTTAAAATTAGTAAATCTGGTAACAAACACATGATAAGAAATAACAGTGACAGTGACAGTGATGATAAAGAACTTGATGAACTTGAAGCTTTAATGGTTAGAAGACTGCACAAAGGTAAAGGAAGGTATAAAGGTAAACTAACTTTGATATGTTTTAATTATAAATGAATTGGACACTTTGTTTCCAGATGCCCTAACAGAAAGAATGATGAAACAAATGAAAGATCTAATGACAGAAAATATGATCGATAATATAGAAGCAACCGACAGTATGATAGAAGAAATAACTGAGATTACAAAGATAAAGGCAAGAATGCTTGTTACATTGGTGAAGATAAAGATAATGACACTATTTCTGACACTGATGAAGACATTGAGACAATATTTGCAGCTTTGAAATAAGATTCGGAAGAAGATGAAAGGTATGTTGAAACAACACTTATTTCTAAATTTAGCAAGCATGACATTTGGGTTATTGATAGTGGTTTCATACATCACATGACTGGAGATAAAGAAAAATTTGAATTTATTGAGTATTATAATGGTGGATCTGTTAGAATGGGAAATGATACACCTTGTCAAGTGAAAGGAAAAGGTACTATATTGTTGAACAATCAAATCAAATGTGGGAATGCATATTGGGTGAAAGGACTTAATTATAATCTGTTGAGTGTTTCACAGTTGAATAACATAAGTCACCTATTTTCATTTGAAAATAGAAAATATAAAATCTATGATGAAACGGGAAAGTTGATCGACACTGGTGAAGAATCAAAAGGTAATCCATTCTATCTTGACACTGCTGAAACTACTTGTTTGATGGCTAAGAATGAAGATGTATGGTTGTGGCATAAGAGGCTTTTTCATATAAATTTTGACAACATGGTTAAAATTAGTAAGAAAATAAAATTAAGAGGCTTACCGAGCTTATCTAAACCTGACCATGTCATATGCAAGAATTGTCAAATGGGAAAAAAGTCAAAATCTAGTTTTAAGAGAAAAATATTTTCATCTAATAATATTTTGGAGATAGTTCATATAGACCTATGTGGACCAATGAGAATACATAGTTATTATGGTGACAGATACTTTATTTTATTTGTTGATGACTACTCTAGAATGATGACTATCATGTTCTTAAAAGAAAAAATCTGAAGCATTTAAGATGTTCAAATGGTACAAAGCTAAAGTGGAAAAAGAAAGTGGTAAAGAACTGAAATGTTTGAGATCTGATAGAGGAGGTGAGTTTATTTCTGATGAGTTCACTAACTTTTGTAATGAGTATGGAATTAAGAGACATTTCTCTGCACCGAGGACACCACAACAAAATGGAATTTCTGAAAGAAGAAATAGATCAATTGTGGATTGTGCTAGAACACTAATGATTAAAAAGAATGTTGCACAAACATATTGGAGGGAAGCTGTAAGTACTATTGTATGCACACTGAACTGAGTCCAACTGAAGAAAGATACAAACAAGACACCTTATAAATTATGGTATGGTTATACACCTAATGTGAGTTATTTTAGAATATTTGGAATTCGATGTTATATTCTGAAAGATGGTAGAAATGAGAAATTTGATTCAAAAAGTGATGAAGGAATATTTCTTGGATATTCTACTAAGAGAAAAGCTTATAGATGTTTGAACAAGACTTCTAACAAGATCATTGAAAGTGAAAATGTAAGAGTTGATGAATTTGCTGAGAAGAATGATGAGAAAAGCATAAAAGAACCAGAAGATTAGAGTAGATTTGTCTATATTGAAGAACCTGACACTTTGCCTGAGAAGATACCTAACGTTACCATGCAACAGGGTAATGTTACCGAGCATAAAAATGCACCAACCGAGAATCAAGAAAATGTTGCAATTGAAGATCATGATCAAGAACACAATGAACCTACTAGAGAACACAATGAAGAACAAAGAATTAAACATGTACTTGCAAAATATGTAAGAAGACATCATCCATAGAATCAGATTATTGAATATAATAGAGATGACATGATGACACAAAGTAAGTTGAAAGACAACACATGTTTGATCTATGAATTTGAATCTAAAATGTTAGAGATGCACTTGATAAGGAAGAATGGATTATTGCAATGAATGAATAAATTGAGCAGATACAGAAAAACAAAACATACGCATTAGTACCAAGATCGAGTGATAAGGATTTCATGATGACATGTAACTGATTGAATGTTTGAAGATGTTAAGTTGATAACTGAAATGCAGAAGGATAAAGCAAGACATTAAATCAGTTAATGGATTGTATTGTCATTGATGTCAACTCAATATAATCTAATCGGTTATAATCAAAGTGTCAAAGACTTCAGAGGATCGGAGAGATAAAGATTATGCTTTCTGTAATGCATAAAATACAAGCATTCACATTGTGACTACAAACACCGATGGTTAGTGGAACCCGACGGATAGAGATCACCGACAGTCAAGTCATAGTGATGCCCAAGCAAGAAAACCAATGAGCATTATCGATGAGAAGAATCACAATCAAACTCGATGGCTAGAAACATAGTGTAAACCGATGGAGAAGCCCAAGGAGAACTGGAGTGTTGACCGATGCTATCAGAGAGTTAAACTGAAATTAACTTGAGTTCACAAACGACAAAATATCTACCTGGCAGAGCTAAATATAGAGTTAACTGGTAGTTATCATTGTTTTCATCAACAAGATAAGCTAGAGATAAGTAATTGATTTAAAGATGATTTGTCCAACTGGCAAGAAGTTCTCAGCGAGATAAAATAGGAGTTTTGCTTTGAATCTAATTGGCAAGAGTTGTGTTTCACGCCAAGATCAAGAAGATCAAGAACCTAAAAATGGTGATATCATGTTTATTTAAGAGACAACTCAATTCATTACAATTTGGTGTGGGTGAAGGAATGAACAAGAGGATGCTGAAGAGAAACTGGTGAAGAGCAACTTCATACAGTGCTAATCAACAAGCTAAGGAAAGAGCTAAATAATTCTACAGGCACTGAACAACAGAGCACAACATCACCGAGTAGAATCAAAGTGGAGAAAAGGTATAAACAGAGTTATATTGATCAGAATAGTTTGTGAGATTACAATAGATCTGAAAATATGCAAGTATAGTTGTATATGTGAACATATCATACTGTTTCAGTTTAACCAATGATTCAAAAACTCTCTTAACCAAGCAGGATAAAGATCCTTTCTATATTGAGATACATCCAATGGATTATCAAAAAAATTGTTCATGAAGAAAGCATGAGATACCAGATACTCATTAACAGGCCAAGTGAGTGTTTGATCAAGGATGGTAGCATAGAGATGACTGATATCAAGTGGCAGACTAAACTTTTAAATCCTCTAACAAGGTCACACCTAATAGTATGTTTGTAACTTTTAACAGGGTTGGCTCTTCACCAAGCTCACTTCAGAAGAGTGAAAATTTTGGGTTACCGGTCCCAAGTGGTGTTTCCCTTAATAGGGTTTCCACATTAAAAATCTATGTGTCAATGTGTTTATGAGTCATTATTTTAGTATTTTGCATTACACATAACTTAATTGGATTGATCGGTATACTCTAGATAATTTATTGTCTTTCAGTAAATTGACAGACTGCTAATCGGTAAATCTACAGTAGAAGGTTTTACAAAGCATTCTGAGAAGTAGTAAATTGATATAAGTATTTGGAAGCATTCATCTTATAGTACTGAAGATAACTAGAGGTATAAATTTTTGGTACTAAGTTTTAAGGGTTGATTATTGGAATATTTTTGATGCCACTGATTCACCCCCCCTCCCCCCCGCTCAGTTATTACTAACAATTGGTATCAGAGCTTGTGTGCTTAGAAATGGAGTTTAACAGCTCAAGAAAAAGATCACAAGATAAACAGACGAGATGTGCTCAAGTTGAATAAAGACAGCTTTGCATCATGGAAAAGAAGAATAAGAATCCACATATCAGGTACTGGAAATGATATTGTTCGATACTTAGATACTGAATATGTGTTTCCTATAGGATCTCATACTCTTGAGCAATTAAGAGTCAAGCATGAGCATAACTGCATGATGATAGAACTTGCATCATCACTCTCTGATGTTGAGTTTGAATATGTCAAAACATGTACCTCTGCAAAGAGAATGTGGGATAAGTTGAATCGTGTACATGGAGGAGATGCCAATGTACTCAGAGAAAAGGCAGAAAGCCTAAGAGGGAGGTTTGATGACCTAAGGATGAAAGAAGGAGAAAACATTACTCATTATAACTGCAGAATCAAAGAGGTAGTAAATGCTATCCGAGGTGTTGGAGGTGTACTTGAAGAGGAGACAGTGGTAAGCAAAATCTTAATAACCTTATTGTTTGTTTATGCTATTAGAGTTTCTGCTATTCAAGAAATGAGAGCAGTTGCAAACAATACAGTTACACTAGATAGTCTTATTGGTAGACTAATTTCATTTGAGATGAATAACTTTGACAATAGTGTCTTACCATCCATAGAATATGCATTCAAATCTTCTTTAAAGATAAGTAACTCAAGTCACAGACATGTTGTTAGAAATGATAGTGATAGTGATAATGAGGATCAAGGACTTGATGAAATTGAAGCACTTATGGCAAGGAGATTGCAGAGAGGCAAAGGTAGATACAAAGGTAAATTACCACTTGTATGTTTCAATTGTAAAGAGATTGGACACTTTGCTGCAAGATGTCCAAACTGACGAAAAGATGACAGGAAATGATAGATCTTATGAGAAGAAGTTTGACAAAGGTGAAAATAGAGAATATCAGAGCAACCGACAATCTAAGAAGAGAGATACTCGAGACTACAAGGACAAAGGGAAGAAAGCTTGTTACCTAGCTGAGAGCAGAGCTGATGACACTAACACCAAATCAGAAGAAGACATCAAGATGGTATTTGTAGCCATGAAGGATGATTCAGATGAAGATGAAGAAAGGTATGTAGAAACTGCACTCATATCTAAAGTTAGTAATAATGATGTCTGGATCATAGATAGTGGTTGCACTCACCATATGACCAGTGATAAACAAAAATTTGAGACTTTTGAATACTATAATGGTGGTTCAGTGAGAATGGGTAATGACACACCTTGTCTAGTTGAAGGTAAAGGAACCATAATGTTGAATAACCTGATAAAATGTGAAAAAGCTTACTAGGTTAAAGGACTAAATTAAAATTTGCTAAGTGTTTCTCAGTTGAACAATTCAGGTCACGGAGTAGCATTTGAAAATAAGAAGGCAAAGATCTTCAATGAATCGGGAAGGTTGATTGGTACTGGTGAGCAAACAAAAGGTAACATTTTCTATCTTGATGACACTAACACCACTTGTTTAATGGCTAGAAACAAAGACTTATGGTTGTGGCATAAAATATTGTGTCATGTGAACTTTGACAACATGATAAAGATAAGAAACAAAAGGAATGTTAGAGGCTTACTGGCAATGACTAAGCTCGAGCATATCATGTGAAAGAATTGTCAAAAATGTAAGATGACAAAGTCTAGTTTCAAGAGCAAAACCTATACATCTAATGCAATTCTAGAATTAGTCCATACGGATCTATGTGGACCAATGAGAACAAAGAGCTACTATGGAGATAGGTATTTTATTCTCTTTGTTGATGATTTCTCTAGAATGATGACAGTCATATTTTTAAAAAATAAATCAGAAGCATTTAAGATGTTTAAATGGTATAAAGCAATGGTTGAAAAATAAAGTGAAAAGAAATTGAAATGCTTAAGGTCAGATAGAGGAGGGGAATTTACTTCAGATGAATTCACTGACTATTGCAATGAGCATGGAATTAAAAATCAAATTTCTGCACCAAGGACACCATAGAAAAATGGAATTGGTGAGAGGAGAAATAGATCAATTGTTGACTGTGCAAGAACATTGATGATTGAGAAAAGCATCACTCAAACATTTTAGAGGGAAGTTGTCAGTACTGTTGTCTATACACTAAACAGAGTACAATTGAAGAAGGGCACAAAGAAGACACCCTATGAACTTTGGTATGGTCATACACCCAATGTAAGTTACTTCAAAATCTGTGGTAGTCAATATATTGAAGGATGATAGAAATAGAAAACTTGACTGCAAAAGTGAAGAAGGTATCTTCCTAGGGTATTCAACCAAAAGCAAGGCTTATAAATGTCTTAACAAGTCATCTAACAAAATTATTGAAAGTGCAAATGTGAAAATAGATGAATTTGCAAAAAAGAATGATAAGGAAAGAAAAAAGGAACTAGAGGACTACAACAGGTTTGTTTATACAGAACTTGACACTCTACCTGAGCAACAATGTGTCACTCCCGAGCATCAGAATATTGCACCCGAGCATCAAGCTGCAATTACCGACGATCAGGATAATACTCAAGATGATGTTCCAAACAATGGAGATGAAAATGAAGGTAAAGAAGATAATTAGAATGATGCACACAGAGCTGAACTGAAACTTGTCAAGTATGTCAGAAGACATCATCCACAGAATCAAATCATAGGAGACAATAAGGCAGGAACAAGAACAAGAAGTAAGTCACTTAACACCAAATGTTTACTTTGTGATTTTGAGCCTAAATCTATTTACAATGCACTTAAGAATGAAGAATGGGTGAGTTCTATGAATGAGGAGATAGAATAGATTGAAAAGAACAATACATGGACACTAGTACCGAGATCGAATGAAAAGAATGTCATCGGTACCCAATGGATATTCAGAAACAAGTTGAATGAGAATGGAGAAGTCACTAGAAACAAAGAAAGATTAGTATGCAAGGGATATGAACAAGAGGAAGGTATTGTTAGATTAGGCTGAAAGCTAATCTCCCAAGAACACCTGCATGCACATCTGTCACAAGTAGAAGCAAGACAAAGATAGAAGAAGAAAAACTATGGAGGCCAAAAGGCCAGAGACATGAAATCTATGTTGACAGAAAAAAGCTTCTATTATCAACAACTGAATTACAAAATACAATCTCCTTAATGAAATGCAAAGAAGTGAGTCCTTATAAAAGGAATCACGAAACCCTAAAAGGGAAACTCTAAAGAATTATAAGCTGCCTAAGTATAACTTAAGCATAGAGTAAATAGACTAATAATTAAATGATTTAATTATTAGCTATACTAAGA
>MU227927.1:2791897-2815244 GCA_018584345.1 Thuja plicata
AAACTAAGCCTTCAATCTAGGGAAAGTCCCAGAGAGAGGAACAAGAATGAGCAAGAAGCATCTCCGAAGCATGAAGCTGAAAACTCTGTCAGAAGAGACTACTGGAACCCCCACTGAAGTGCATGACCAGGTAGAGAAGACAATGTTTGAAGAGCTGATCAATCAAACCAAGAAGCAATAGAACCAATAGGTGAACCCCCCCATAATGCTGAATAGGGAGAGGTGACATGAACACTGAAATGCAATGCCAGAAACGTCTGTAAAAGAAGAACCAGGAACACCAATAGTGCAACAGAAGTACACACACAGGATAGAGGACTGTGTCACTGACACACAACATGGGCTAATGTTGTGGAAGGTACGCTCACTTGACAAAGGTGGATGCGCCTAAAATGGCATAATCATCATAACCCCCCATGGAACTTTATAACTGAGTGCGAGTACAAAAATACACAAGGTGTACAAGATCCCAAAAATGCAAAAGTAGGTACTTTATCTCAGTGCGTTTACAGAAAAAGGATGCAACAGTAAAGATACAACAAGCTCAAAAGTCAGAAAGAAGAGTGAGCTAGAAAATCAGAAGAAGAGATCCCAGGACCTGTAGAACCAAGCAATCCACCAGAGCGCATAAACTGCCAAACTCAGAGGAGAGAAAACTTAGAGAAAAATCTAGAAAAAATACCCCTACAACTGAATATTTCACTGAACCAGCTTTCCGACGATATCTGGTTTGCCAAAAACGGAGTCCGGATGAGCCAGATATGGCTCCCGGAAGGCAAAAACTAATATCAGACTTTGACAGAAAAAAAAGCTATCAAAACAATAGAACCAAAAAACTTAATCACCATAGTCGGAAAGAGCTCGAAAAGAGCTTTCCAACGATATAACGAAGTCCAAAAAAGGCCTCTGTATGCTCCAGATAGAGCCAAAAAGGCGATAAAGGCTCAAAAGGGCTCCAAAATGCAAGAAATAAGCCCCTGGGGCTAAAAAAGGTGGGCCCCCGGGCGCATGGTGCGCTCAGGGGGCTGGGCCACAGCCCCTGGTCATTCATATGACCAGCTGCTAAGCATATATGCCCGCGGGGGCTAACCAACGACCCGAGCGGAGAGGAGGCGGTGGGCGCCGGGTGGAGCGGCGCGGGCCGGGCGTCGGGCCGGAGCGGCGGGGAGCAGAGGGCGCCGGGAGGCGGGCCGCAGGGGCGGCGGGGGCCGCGAAGGGCGGCAGGGGCTACGACGAAGAGGAGGGCCGGGGGCGTGGAGTGCGCAGGGTAGTGGGGGGCGCTGCCGGCGGAGGCCGAGCCCCGGTGGGGCGATGGCGGCCCGGCGGTGGCGCCTTTCCAAAAACAAAGACTGCGCTATCAAATAAGCAAAAAACCACATAAACTTGGGTTTTTTTTAAAAAAATTGAAATTTTGTCTCAGTTTCCGTGTCGTACGGCATAGGAAACCAAAAAAAAATTGCCTCAAAGTCCAGTAGTCCAAAATGGACAAATTTTATGTCATTTCTGGGGTTTTGGGGTCCTCTGAGCTCAATGGCAATGTCCGTTTGAGCCCAAAGTGACCATAACCAAAGCCTGCCCTTAAAACACAACAAAAACCACTGAAAAACCTCTGAAACCATCTGTGTTTGGTACGCTTCAAAAAAACAAGAACAGCCAGCTGCAGAATGGCTCTGATACCATGTTAGATTAGGCTAAAAGCTAATTTCCCAAGAACACCTACATGCACATCTGTCACAAGTATAAGCAAGACAAAGACAGAAGAAGAAAAACTATGGAGGCCAAAAGGCCAGAGACATGAAATCCATATTGACAGAAAAAAGCTTCTATTATCAACAACTGAATTATAAAATACAATCTCCTTAATGAAATGCAAAGAAGTGAGTCCTTATAAAAGGAATCACGAAACCCTAAAAGGGAAACCCTAAAGAATTATAAGCTGCCTAAGTATAACTTAAGCATAGAGTAAATAGACTAGTAATTAAATGATTTAATTATTAGCTATACTAAGACTACTCTAACAGGTATTGATTATGGTGATACCTTTGCACCCGTTACTAGAATAGAAAGATTTAGAATCTTACTTGCTTATGTTGCATTTAAAGGATTCAAGGTATACCAAATGGATGTCAAATCTGCATTCCTAAATGGAATATTAGAAGAAGAGATATACATTGAACAACCAAAAGCGTTTGTTAATCCAAACAAGAAAAGCATGGTATGTAGACTACACAAAGCCTTGTATGGATTAAAACAAGCACCAAGAGCCTGGTATGAAAGACTTCACTCATATATCATTAGCATTAAATTTGTAAGAAAAAGTGAAAATAGCAATCTGTACTTAAAAGAAGATATCGATAGTAATATTCTGATTGCTGAAATTTTTGTTGATGATGATCATTTTTGGAGGAAATGAATTGTTATGCAAATCCTTTGTTGATGAAATGAGCAAGGAATTTGAAATGTCTATGTTTGGAGAGATCAAATTCTTTCTTGGTCTACAAATTCTTGAACAAGATGCAGGCATATACATCACTCAGTCCAAATACATCAAGGAAGTGTTGAAGATATTCAAGATGGAGGATTCCAAACCAGTTGGAAGAATCAAAACTAGTCAGAATACCTATGGTTACAATATGAAAATTGACCAAAGAAGATCAGACACCTGAGATAAATCAGACATTGTACATATCTATGATTGGAAAGTTGATGCATGTTGTACATACTAGAACAGATATTGTACACGCAGTTGGAATTGTAACAAGTTTTTCTACTAATCATAAGGAATCACATATGACTCGTGTAAAGAGAATTTTTAGATACTTGAAAAAAACTGAAGATTATGGATTATGGTACAAAAGAGAAGTCAAATTCGAACTAAAAGTTTACACAGATGTTGATTGGGCTAGGAACATTGATGACAGAAAGAGAACTAATGGTAAATAATTCTTTATAGGAGAAAGATTAGTTACTTGGATAAGTCAAAATCAAGGATGCATATCTCAGTCAACTACATAAGCAAAATATATTGTTGTTGCTGCAAACTGTTGGAACATTGCATGGATAAAACAATTTTTGAAAGGCATGAATGAAGAGATCACTAACCCAGTGGTAATTTATTGTGATAATACTAGTACAATAAATATTTCAAACAACCCTATGATGCATGCAAAGACAAAGCATATATCTATCAAATATCACTACTTGAGAGAACAAGTACAAGAGAAACAAGTTATACTGGAATATGTATAATCAAAAGAACAACTAGCTAACATATTCACTAAACCCTTACCAAAGGATACATTTGAGTACTTGAGGAATATACTAGGGATTTGTCCCTTGTCTATTGGTCACTAAGCTGACTAGGAGGTTGCATCAACCTGCATGTAATCATAATATCAATCATGTTGATGTGAAACTAAACTGGAATGACAAAGATATATCAGCACACTACAAGGTACTTATTCTACTGTACCAAAAACCAGAGATGTTTTTTTGGCTATTGAAGAGCTGTATATTTTTATTTTTGGCATTGTTGTCAAAGGGAGAGAGATCAATGAAATATCTATCCGCTGCAAGGGAGAAAGGGATAAAAGAGAAAGGGAGAGAAATGAAATATCTATCTACATAGAGAAAAGATTCAAGAAAAGAAAAGTCAAATCTGCAGGGAGAGTCTGTATGGTGAGTTTTTTTTTAATGTTGAAACATTTTAAATATACAAGCTAAGGAGAGCTACAACATTTTGTAGTTGTAGATTAAAATTTTGGTATTCTAGTGCATTTTCATATTGCATATTTCATATTGTGTTGCCATCAATGCCAAAGGGAGAGATTGATGAACTACAACTGATCATATGTTTGAAATCATTTTGTTGATGGTCAATCGCGTTACATATGTGATGATAGACATTAATCAGTTAATGTATTATCATTAATGTAAACTTATTTGAGTATCATTATGGTAACAAACATCTATTATAGATTAAACATTTGGAACAAACAAAGTTTATGTGGTCGGTAATTGAAGAACTATATGTTAGGAATAACAGTCCACAAGCACAACTGAGAGGGGGGGTTAATCAGTTGTGATATAGAATATTAAACTTCAAACTTTATAAACCAAAATTGTAATGCAAATGATAACACAGTAAATGCCAATACAATAACACAATACTTTTTGTTGAGGAAACCCTGTTAAAGTGGTGCAGGAGCACCCTAGATAATCTAAGTGTTTTGTTTGGCACTTATGGATTCCTTGAAGGTCCTAGTTGCCTCTAGGTCAAGTTAGAAATAAAATTTTCATATTGGACACCCTTTGTAAGACCTAGTCCCAAGATTGGCATTTAATAAGCCCTTGATCAACTATTGGTCAAATAATGTCTTAAACCTTAAGGATAGGTTATTTTCTCATATTTCCATGTTTTATCATTAAGCTATAATTTATGGTTTAGGTTGTGTATTTTTTTTTTGACATCAACGTTTCGGATCATACTTTGTGATCCATCATCAGGATGTAAGAGCAAAGAGCATGAAGGATATGTAAAAAATGAAATTCTAGCTTAATCTAAACTAGAAATTCTAGCTTAATTCAAATGGATTGTGGAAATCTAAATGATTTAATATTTTATCATGTTTAGATCCATGTAGGATCATAAATTATAGGTTTGGACCAAGTTTGGTCACTTAGACTGAAAAGTTGCAAAATTGCTAAAAATTTGTCAAGCAACATTAGCAACTTTTGTCAAATATTGTATAATATATCCCCAAACGGCTAATTAATTTAAAAAGTGGATTTACCCATTGTTAATGCCTACATAAGCCCTTACAGGTGGGTGTAGGAAAACTTTTTGTGATTGGCATTCAAAATTAATAAAAATCAACCATTTTCCTGCAAATTCAAGAAACAGTGAATTGGTACAGACAGGTATGAAAGGTTGGGAATGAAATTCTAAAAGATTAAGGTATCCCTGTGAAGTATCTTCCATTTCCATTTGGTTTCATGTCCTAATATTTTGTACATCAGAAGTTATTGTATTTTTACTCCTGCTTCTTAGTTTTTAGGCCCTAAATCAGGGTTTCACCAAACAATTGTGTTTCCTTCTTGATTTCACCATGGGAATCTAATGCCCCTTTGGTGGAATTCATTTATTGACCATGATCTTCAATATTATGCAGGTTTGGTTTGGTAACTTGCAGGGAGATGGGTTTGGCCTGATGCCTTAGGTGTACATGACCATGTGTGCACCAATCAAGCGATTGAGTACAATCCACATAACTCGCCATTGGATATTCATCAAGACCTAAATTTGAGACTGATAAGTCCTTGTGCATTCCTTCACATGATCCAAATGTTGGTTTGGGTCCTTGTTGTATGGAAGGGGTACCTATAGTGTATTTGGAGGCCTAATTAACCTTATTTTCTTAGACAAAACAGTGTGTCTTTTTGTTTTCCTTTCACTTCCAAGCATTGGTGCTTTGGCATAATCCCTTAGGCTATAAAGGGTATCTGAATCTCTACTTTTTTTGGAGGGTTATGTGTAATACTTTTATACTAAGCCCAAACTTTCATTTGAAAAGGCTGCAAACCTAAAAGGGGCTTATCATAGCAACCATGCCCAAATTAGTGTACATGGTGAGTAGGGTCATTGGATCCTTGTCTTAGGGACCTAAATAGACCAAATCTTTGAGCATATGTCACCCCTGGTCCTTGGAGACATTTCATGGGGAGTTGGTAAAAAATTGGTGTAAGTGCTTAGTAACCAACTATTGGGAGTTGGTGTTGAAGACTTGCTAGAACCTAGTGATTAGGTTGCCCTGTTTGGGATAGGTTGTGATAACCTAGATACAAGTCATTTATGCACTTGTGATAAGTGTAGAGGCACTTTACCTCTTGTTGTTTGAAGATTTGAAGGACCAACTAGTCCTTTTGGGGCTTCTAACTTTCCACTCTGCATCAAGTGGTATCTGAGCATGTCTTCTCCTGAGGATGAAGAAATCCCTGCAAGGGTTACAAACATGGAACTTGCAAGGATAGTGAGAGAACAGAAGGTAGCGAATGCAGCCCTAACCAAGAGGCTTCAAGAACTTGAGAACAAGGTAGAGAGGGGAAGAGAAGACATGTCTGATGGCGAATAAGGAAGTGAAGAGGAAGATGACACTCCTGATCAGGATGAGAACATTCCTGCAGACCAGAGACCCCTCTTAGATACCTTAAAGTTAATGGGGAGAAGAACCATGGAAGAGAAGTTGGACTTACCAACTTTCAATGGAAAGATGAATGCATACTTGGCCTTAGATTGGATTGAGGCCTTGACAAGATTCTTTGAGTGTGAAGACATTTCTGAGAAGCAAAGAGTAAAGATGGAAAAATCCAAGTTGTAGGGAGCAGCCCTAACTTGGTGAAATTTCATCCAAACAGAGAGGGTGAAGAATGGTAGAAGCATGATCACTTCGTGGAACAATATGATAGCATTGATAAAGGAGACATATGTACCTGAAGATTATGGAGTACAACTCTATAGAAGGAAGCAAATCTAAAACAAAAAGACATGGATGTAGGCTCATATACTGAGGAGTTCCTAAAACTATGCATGAAGACTAATGCAGCAGAGAATGAGGAAGAAAAACTAGCAAGATACATGAATGGTCTCAAGGTGTCCATTCAAGAAGAACTAAACCTACATAGCCCTACATCAGTAAACAAATTTTATGAGATTGCAATCAAGGTAGAAGAGAAATGGAAAAGAAAGCAAGACTTAGGCAAGGGAAAGAGAAATGATGGTGGAAAGAGTTTTAGAGGAAGGGGTACCTCTTGGAATAGAGGACAATACAGTGGTAGCAGAAAGACCCCTGACCAAGGCCAAGGAGACAAAGAACATGGTGAATCCAAATTCAGAGGGAACTTTAGGGGAATGAGACCCTTAAAAAGAGGAAGGGGTAGAAGAAATGGACCTTTGAAATTTAACTATTGTAACCAACTAGGACACCATGAAGGGAGATGCTCGGAGAAAAGGAATAACAAAAATCATGGAGAAAGGAGGACACAACTCATTCAAGAAGACAAACAAGAGGATGACACTAATCCAAGAGATTTAGAACCAGAGGAAGGCGCATGTTTGGTGATGAGGCAAGCTTTCCTACAAGTACCACAAACCCATGAACCACCTCAGAGGAAGAGCCTCTTCAGGACAAAGATCAAGTGTCATGGAAAGGTATGTAATCTCCTCATTGATTCAGGTTCAACTAAAAATTTGGTGTCTCTTTAAATGGTCCAAAAAATAAACCTACCTAAGAAGCCACAGCCCTTTCCCTACCATGTCTCTTGGCTAACCAAAGGTCAATGAACTCTAGTAACTGAACAAGCATGGGTAGAATTTTCTATAGCAGATTTCAAAGATAAAGTATTATGTGATGTAGTGGAAATGGATGCTTCCCACATCTTACTAGGCAGACCTTGGCAATATGATGTGGATGCCACACATAATTATAGGAAGAAAACCTACTCCATCACCAAGAATGGGGTAACATTTACCATGAAGCCCCTACCTGATGTTAAAACAAAGAAAGAACCTACTGTTATCACCATAGGGGAAAAGGAAATATTGCACGTATTGAAGGAACCTGAGACTGAATATTTTGTATTGATCTCTAAACCCAAGGATAGCATAAGATCTAATGATAAGGATCCCATACCAAATGAAGTAAGGAACTGTTAACCAAATACACTGATGTCACTGCTAGTGACTTGCCCACAAGCCTCCCTCCTTTAAGAGAAATCAGTCATCAAATAGACCTAATACCTGGTTCTTCCTTACATAATAAGGCTCCCTATAAGATGACACCTTCTCAGCATGTAGAGATTAAAAAATAGGTCAATGAACTGTTAGAGAAAGGCTTAATTCAAAAAATTCTTAGCCCATGTGCAGTCTCATCTGTCCTTGCCCCTAAAAAGGATGGTAAATGGAGATTATGTATAGATAGCAGAGCCATCAACAAAATTACTATAAGATACAGGTTCCCTATCCCAAGAATGGAGGATTTTCTTGATCAATTGGGAAATGAATGTTACTTCACAAAAATTGATTTGAAATTAGGATACCACCATATAAGGATAAAGCCAAGAGATGAATGGAAAACAACTGAAGGCCTTGTTGAGTGGTTGGTGATGTCATTTAGGCTGAGTAATGCCCCAATTACATTCATGAGACTCATGAATTAGATATTTATTGATTTTATTGGAAAATTTGTTGTTATATATCTTTATGCTATTATAATCTTCATTCATAGAAGGGAAGAGCATCTTAACCATGTTGAACAGGTTTTGAGGAGACTTCATCAGCACAAGTTAGTGATTAACTTGGAGAAGTGTATGTTTATGAAGAAGGAACTTGTGTTCCTAGGGTTTGTCATCTCAAAAGGCACCCTAAAAATGGACCCTCAAAAGGTTGAAGCAATTGTCAACTGGCCTCCACCAAAGAACCAAGGTGATGTTAGAAGTTTTCATGGTCTTGCAACTTTCTATAGAAAATTTATTAAGAACTTTAGTCATGTGTGTGCTCCCATGTTGGACACCATCAAGGGTGGTAAAAATGCCATATTTGTATGGACTAAAGAGGTTACGGATGCATTCCAATACCTAAATAATAGAGTGTCTCAATATCTAATCCTAGTGCTTCCTGACTTCAATAAGGTATTCACTGTTGAAACTGATGCAAGTAACTTGGAAATTGGTGCAGTCTTGAGCCAAGAAGGTAAGGCTATAGCATTCTTTTCTAAAAAGCTAAATGATGCCAAGAAAATATTCTCTACATATGATTTAGAACTCTATGCAATGGTACATGCACTGAAAAAATGGAGGCATTACTTTCTCCCAAAAGAGTTTATTGTTTATACTGACAACCATGTATTGAGATTCTTAAATACTCAAGATAAACTTGGAGTCAAACACATCAAATGGATGGAACAATTGCAGGCATATACATTCAACATTAAGCACAAAAAGTGGGTAGCAAACAAAGTGGTTGATTCCCTAAGTAGAAGGGTTAGTTTGTTTGAAGAAGTACAACTTCAGAGTGTGTAGATTGACTGACTAAAACATTTGTATGCAGATGATCCATATTTAGGAGAAATTTTTGAGGTTTGCACCAAGATGATAGGTAAATATCATACTGATTTTTCTGATTTTCTAATTTAGAATGGACTCTTGTTCAAAGGGGCTCAACTATGCATACCTAGATGTTCCATGAGAACAAATATCATAAAATAAAAACATTGTGGTGGCTTGGGAGGTCACTTTGGAATAGACAAAACAACAGACCTAGTCAAAAGGAGTTCCTTTTGGCCAAAAATGGGAAATGAAGTCAAAAAGTTTATAGAAACTTGTACCATTTGTCAACAAGCCAAAGGTGTATCTACTAACCAAGGACTATACCAGCCTCTACCAATTCCCACTAGGCCATGGGAATCAATTTCAATGGATTTTGTGATGGGTTTGCCTAGAACCAAACATGATTTTAACAGTGTGTTTAAAATAGTGGATAGATTTACCAAGATGGTCCACTTTGTTCCCTGTAAAAGCACAAATGATGCATCTCACATAACACATCTCTTCTTCAAAGAAGTATTCAAAATTCATGGCTTACCTCAAACAATAGTTTCAGACAGAGATGTTAAATTCCAAGGAAACTTTTGGAGGACTCTTTTCAAACAGATTGGCACAAATCTGGCCTATAGCTCTTCCTATCACCCACAAACTGATGGGAAAACTGAAGTGGTCAATAGGTCACTTGAAAACCTCCTAAGATGTCTTACTAAACAGCATTCCCAAAGTTGGGACATGATCTTACCTCAAGCAGAGTTTTCATTCAATGATTCAATGAACATATCTACTGGAAAAACACCTTTTCAAACTATTTATGGACTTCACCCAAAAGTTCCATTAGATTTGGTGGAATTACCTTCTGATTTCAGAGTTAGTGCACAAGGTGAAGAATTGGCAAAACTGGTCACTAAAGTGCAGGAAGAAGTGAAAGAAACATTGCAAAAATCCACCATGAAATACAAAGCACAAGAAGATAAGAAAAGAAGAGAAATTCATTTCCAAATTGGAGATAAAGTATGGGCTTACCTAAGAAAGGAGTGACTACCCAAGGGAAGATATTCAAAGTTACATATGAAGAAAGTTGGGCCATGCACCATTCTCAACAAGATGGGTGAAAATGCTTATGAAATATCTCTTCCTCCTACACTATCAATCTCTCCTATATTTAATTTCTTAGATCTCACCCCTTACAAATGTATTTCAGATATGACCAATGTGCAGGATCCACAAATGAGGAGGATGGGGACTATATCACAGATCTTTCGCAAAGCAAATCAGTGGAGTTGGAAACAATTCTTGATTCCAAGGTGCTAAATCAAAAAAGGAAACAAAAGTATATGCAATACCTGGTCAAATGGAAATGACTCCCTAACATTGATGCTACCTGGATGACAGAGGAACAAATCAAACAGCATGGCATCACTCTTGATCAGTTAACCTCAAGTGGGAACTTGAGCTCAAAACCTCATGGGGAGTATGGTGCAGGAGCACCCTAGATAATCTAAGTGTTTGTTTGGAACTTTTGGATTCCTTGAAGGTCCTAGTGGCCTCTAGGTCAAGTTAGAAATAAAGGTTTCATATTGGACACCCTTTGTAAGACCTAGTCCCAAGATTGGCATTTAATAAGCCCTTGGTTAACTATTGGTCAAATAATGTCCTAAACCTTAAGGATAGGTTATTTTCTCATATTTTCATGTTTTATCATGTTTAGGTCCATTTGGGATCATAAATTATAGGTTTGGACCAAGTTTGGTCACTTAGGTTGAAAAGTTGCAAAATATTGCAAAATTGCTAAAAAGTTGTCAAGCAACATTAGCAACTTTTGTCAAATGTTGTAAGATCCATTCCCAAACAGCTAATTAGTTTGAAAATTATATTTAACCATTTTTAATGCCTACATAATCCCTTATAGGCAGGTGGTAGGACAAACTTTTGTAATTGGCATTCAAAATTAATAAAAATCAATAATTTTTCCTGCAAATTTGAGAAACAATGAATTGGTACAGACAGGTACGGAAGGTTGGGAATGAAAGTCTGACAGATTAATGTATCCCTGTGAATTATCTTCCATTTTCATTTGATTTCATGTCCTAATCTTCTGTACATCGAAAGTTATTGCATTTTTACTCTTGCTTCCTAGTTTTTAGGCCCTAAATCAAGGTTTCACCAAACAATTGTGTTTCCTTCTCGATTCCACCATGGGAATCTAATGCCCCTTAGTGAAATTCATGTATTTACCATGATATTCAATATTATGTAGTTTTGTTTTAGTAACTTGCAGGGAGATGAGTTTGGCCTGATGCCCTAGGTGTACATAACAATGTGTGCACCAATCAAGCGATTGAGTACGGTCCACATAACTTACCATTGGAGATTCATCAAGACCTTAATTTGAGACTGATAAGTCCTTATGAATTCCTTCACATGATCCAAGTGTTTTTTTGGGTCCTTGTTGTATGAAAGGGGTACCTGTAGTGTATTTGGGGGCCTAATTAGCCCTATTTGCTTAGACAAAACAGTGTGTCTTTCTATTTTCCTTTCACTTCCAAGGATTGGTGTTTTGGTATAATTTCTTAGGCCATAAAGGGCATCTAAATCTCTGATTTTTTTTTAGGGTTATGCGGAATACGTTTATACTAAGCCCAAATTTCCATTTGAAAAGGCTACAAGCCTATAAGGGGCTTATCATAGCAACCATGCCCAAATTAGTGTACATGGTGAGTAGGGTCATTGGAGCCTTGTCTTAGGGACCTAAATAGATCAAATCCTTGAGCATAGGTCACCCCTTTTCCTTGGAGTCATTTCATGGTGATTTGGTTTCAAATTGGTGTAAGTGCTTAGTAACCAACTATTGGGAGTTGGTGTTGAAGACTTGCTAGAACCTAGTGATTAGGTTCCCCTGTTTGGGATAGGTTGTGATAACCTAGATAAAATTCATTTCTACAATTGTCCTTTTAGGGATTCTTCATGTCCAATCTCCATCATAAAGTTAAAACCCTGGTGGAAATTAGCACCCACAAATAATGTAATGAGAGTATAGTATCCCTGTTAAAAGATTTAGCCCTGTTAGGAGCTTATTACAACATTATAGTACACATCCCCTGTTAGGAGACAGACCCTGTAAGGAGTCAAGAAAAGTAGTAGGCTCACTACCCAGGCACACTTCCCAAATAATTTTAAATCCACTCTCAAGGATTTACAATCCGAACAAGTGTATATAAAAAATATACAATCCAGTGAACTGTCTGATAGCAACTTTCTTTGCTTGGTCAATTCCAATGAAGTATCTTTATAACAAACTCTGCTCTACATCCAGCATAAAAAAATCCTCAGAGCTTTCACTTCTCTTCCTTTCAATCTCTACCACATCTTTCAAAAAGAAAATATCACTCATATATACCCTATTACAATAATTCATTTGGTCAGCCAATTAAGCTTTCCAAATACACAACTAATTAATTAGGTCGGCCAATTAGGCTTTCCAAATATAAAAATAATTGTTTAACCTCTTGCTAAGATACACACGGTACCTATAACAAGTAAACATCAAATACAATCCATCAGTTATGCTCCAAGATCCGCAATCCATGCTCACAATTCATAATACATGCTACATGTCTGAATTCGGCCACCAAATAGGTCTCCTTCATAATACACGCCACAGCTGACGTCACCAAAATGCTCACGCAAATTGATCAATACCCCAAATTCCTCAATATGTCCTCTATCATCCAGTAAGCTCGTATCACCTCAAATATCTTCATCTGTAAGATATAGCCAAAACACAAAGACCTGCTCTGTCAAGCATCACAGTTAGAGTCTAGAAACCAGTCTTCAATAAAACAACTGTAATAGCCTCAATATGCAACATAAATCCAAGTGACCAACACACATACTTCTTCATATAACCAAATTTGATCATTTTGAAACATTCGTACAGTGTTTGTACACTTTTTCCAGTCAAGTAACCAGTTTGTTCTCTCCACATAAACATATGTTGACATCAGTGACAAAACATGAATATCAACAGCATGAATAGTATCCAAATCTGATATCATCCAAAAATCTCCCCCTTTGGCATTGATGGAAACATATGGGAAAATCCATCAACCCAAAAGTACTCTCTCTCAATACAATCTTCTCAAAAGCCTCAACAAAAATCTCCCCAAAATAGTAGGTATTTTCACATAGAATCCTTCCCCCTTTGGCAGCAATGGAAAGGGTACCACAACTCATCTATAATCTTCTATAAGGTGTAGCTTTTTCAAATCTTCATGTCCAACAACCAGGTGCAAGATCACCCAAATGTGCTATAGTGTTCCTGCGATCACTCCCCCTAAAGAGTAGATCCATACATCAAGTCCAGAAAAAGATATAGCTTTGAAAGCCACTTGACTGATGCATATCTGCATCAATTAATTATCACAAGGAGGGGCTCTCACCCCAAGCATTCTTCTGAGATACTCAAAATCATCTTTTGGCAAAGGTTTTGTAAATATAGTTGCTATATGTTCCTTTCTGCTAATATATTCCAGTTTAATCTCTTTCTCTGCTACCTTCTCCCTCAAGAAATGATATTTAATAGAAATATGTTTAGTCTTTGAATGCATAACAGGATTTTTTGAAATATTCACTAAGCTATTTTTATCACAATGGATAACCACTGGTTCTTCAAAAATAATTATAATGTCCTTCAACATTTGTTTCATCCAAACAACTTGTGTGTAATTTATTGCAGTAGCAACATACTCTAATTTAGCAGTAGACTGAGCAATATAGTTCTACTTCTTACTTAACCAAGAAACCAACCTTTTCCCAAGGAAAAATCCACCACCACTTGTACTCTTTCTATCATCCACATTACCTGCCCAATCAACATCAGTATAAGCCTGCAAAATAAAATCATATGATTTTTCATACCATAATCCATATTCAGTTGTTCCTTTCAGGTATTTGAAAATTACTTTCACAGAAACAAGATGTTTTTCTTTAGGATCTGCTAAATCTCTTGCCACAATTCCAAGTGCATTGGTAATATTTGGTCTAGTGTGAGTTAGATATTATAGACCACCAATCATGGATCTATACTTTGTTTGAAAAACACTTAGAGTCTCATCATTACTAGTCAATTTGAATCCAGTCACCATAGGTGTTCCAACAGGTTTACAATCTTCCATTCCAAATTTCTTCAACATTTCCTTAAGATACTTGGTCTGAGATATAAAAATGTTATTCTTACTCTGATTGATTTGAAAACCAAGAAAAAATTTACAAACCATGTCTTCATCATCTGTCAAAGGAAAACCATCAAGTTGCTCAATGTATACTTCTTCTAGATCACCATTCAAGAATGTTGATTTCACATCCATCTGATATACTTTAAGGTCTTTATGCACAAAATAAGAAAGAAATGATCTCACAACTTCCAACCTAGCAACAGGAGAAAATTTTTCTTCATATTCGATGCCTTCTTGTTGCGAGTAGCCCTTACACACCAATCTAGCCTTGTTTATTACCATTGTTCCTTCCTCATACATCTTATTTCTTAAAACCCATTTAGTTCCTATCACATTTGTGTTCTTAGGTCTTGGAACCAATTCCCAAGTATTGTTTTTTCTTTATCTATTCAATTTCTTATTCCATAGCTTTAGTCCAAGATTCATCTCTACATGCTACATTAGTAGTTTTCGGCTCAACTTGAGAAATCAGACAACTTTCATCTCTAACTCTAGATCTAGTCATCATACCTTTAATTGCATCACCAATAATCTTATCTTCGGGATGGTTCTTCTTAACATACCTCAAAGTCTTTGGAGTCTCAGTAACCTCAATCAAATCATCTTCAATTTCATTTTCAATCATCAAGGGTTCTTCAGGTTCAACAGTGACCTCTTTCATCTCTGTAATCTAACCACAGTCATATATTCTTTCCTGAATCTGAAACTTTTCATCTATCCTCACATTGGCGCTTTCAATCAACTTCCTCAATCTCAGATTGAAACATTTATATGCTTTACTCTTAGTAGAATAACCAAGAAAAATTCCTTCATCACTTCTAGCATCAAACTTTCCTATCTCATCATCTCTTCTGATATAACATTTACTTACAAATATTCTGAAATATTTTACAATAGGTGTATGATCAAACCAAAATTCATAAGGAGTCTTACTTGTACCTTCTTTGATCTGAATTTTGTTCAAGGTGTACACAACAATGCCAACTGCTTCTCTCCAATGAACATGTGACACATTTCCTTCCAGCAACATAGTCCTTGCAGCATCTAATATAGTTATGTTTCTTCGCTCTGCTATCTCATTCTGTTGTGGAGTTCTAGGAGCTAATGTCTATCTGTATATTCCATGTTCTTCACAGTATGTATTAAATAGATCTGATGTAAACTCTTCACCTTTGTCTGATCTCAAACATTTTATCTTCAAACCAGATTTATTCTCAACTTTTTCTTTAAATAATTTAAATTTGTCGAATGCTTCAAATTTCTCTCTCAAATATGCAACCCACATCATTCTAGAAAATTCATCAACAAAAAGTATAAAGTACCTTTCACCATAATAAGATCTTGTTCTTATAGGACCACACATATCTATATGAACCAGATCCACCTTCCCTTTTGCTAAATAAGATTTTCTTCTAAAATTGTTTCTGGTCTACTTCCCCATAACACACTCTCTACTCATAGTGTTACATGGCTTTACAATCTTCGGTAGATCTCTTACAGCATTATTCATACTTGCCTTCACAATGCTATCAAAGTTAACATGAAAAAATCTTTTATGTCATAACCAACTATCATCAACCTTCACAATAAAAAATAAGCTTCAGATGTATTCAATTCAAATACATTACCTCTAGATTTAGTACCAGATGTGATCGAATCTCTTAATTTACTTCTGATAGAGTATTTCCCATCAATGAATTTCAATTTATAACCTTTGTCCACTAACTGTCTAATACTCAACATATTATGCTTAAGTCCATCAACAAGTAATACATTGTCAGTATTAGTCTTTCCATCCATAGAAATAGATCCAACTCCAATTATAAGTTTAGGAGTATTGTCACCAAATCTAACAACACCGCCATCATATCTTTTCAAATTCACAAATTTAGTTTTATCTCCAGTCATATGATGTGAACAACCACTGTCTATAACCCATTCATATTTCTTTTCAACATGAGATACTAAGGCTCTTTCCTCGTGTATAGGTTCATCATCCTTTATAGCAATAAATATAATTTCACCATAGTCACCATCATCATCAAAAACACCCTCACTAGCATAATAACATTCCTTGTCTTTAGGATACTTTGATTTGTAAAATTTAGGTCTATGCTTAGGAACCCTTGTAGGACATCGAGATGAAAAATGACCAATGTTATTACATGAAAAATATTTCGAAGGTAATTTGCCTTCAAATTTACCCTTACCTCTCTTCTCTCTTCTAGTGATCAATGCTACCACTTCATCTAGATTTCTTTATTCCTCCTGTATCTGTTCCCATTCCCCAGCATAGTCTCCAAGCTCTTCCTTCAGATCACTACTATTGGTGCTCACAATTCCAAATAAGATCTTTTTGTTTCTATGCACAGTTGCCTTGAATGTTGACTCAACTTTAGGTAAAGTATCTCCCAATTCTGCAGCCTCAAAAGTAGTTAGCTTTCCAATAAACATCTCTCTAGTGAAGTTTGGTGTCAAAGGTATAATCTCCTCTATAACGTGTACTTTAGTTCTATATGCAGGTGTCAAAGATCTAAGAATTTTTGCAATCACTTCTTCCTCACTGTAAGTACCTCCAAGGTTTCTAATGACAGTAACCACTTCATTAATTCTCTGTCCATATGCCCTAATGTTCTCATCTTCTCTCATTTTTAGTGATTCCATCTTTGTCTTCCATTTTTTGTAGCTTTGCCTATTTTTTAAACTCATCTCCTTCATACAGTGCCTCCAATCTTGTCCAAATCTCATGTGCAGAGTCCAAGTCTTTTACTTCTTTGAATTCACCTTTAGAAAGTTCATTGATCAATGTTTCCCTTCTGACCATATTACATGAAAATAGCTTCTTCTCTTCTTCAGTAGCTTTCTCCAGTTCATCCTCAGTCGTTATCTTTTCATTCTTCTTTATTATCATCCAGTAGTCAATTCCCAAACATAGCAAATGTGTTCTCATCTTGTTCTTCCAACTGTCAAAGTTTTCAGGATTAAATTTTGGACTATCCTTCCTGTAGTAAGTCATCTTCAGGATCACCTCAAGTTGTTAATATTTCTCTCTAAGGACCAGTAGCTTTGATACCAATTGTTAGGAATAACATTCCACAAGCACAACTGAGAGGGAGTGAATCAGTTGTGATATAGAATATTAAACTTTAAACTTTATAAACCAAAACTGCAATGCAAATGATAACACAGTAAATGCCAACACATTAACACAATACTTGTTGTCGAGGAAACCCTATTAAAGGGAAAACCCTACTGGGAATTAGCACCCACAAATAATGTACTGGGAGTATAGTATCCATGTTAAAAGATTTAGCCATGTTAGGAGCTTATTACAACATTACAGTACATAGTCCCTGTTAGAAGATAGGCCCTGTTAGGAGTCAAGAAAAGTAGTAGGCTCACTTCCCAGGCACACTGCCCAAAGAAGGTTAAATCCACCCTCAAGGATTCACAATCTGAACAAGTGTATATAGAAAATATACAATCTAGTGAACTGTCTTTGCATGGTTAGTTCCAATGAAGTATTTTTATCACAAACTCTGCTCTACATCCAACAGAAAAATAAGCCTCGCAACTTTTACTTCTCTTCCTTTTCAATCTCTACCACATCTTTCCAAAAAAAAAGATCACTCATATATACCCTATTACAATAATTCATTTGGTCGACCAATTAAGCTTTCCAAATACGCAACTAACTAATTAGGTCGGCCAATTAGGATTTCCAAATATACAAATAATTGTTTAACCCCTTGCTAAGATACACATGGTACCTATAACAAGTAGACATCAAATACAATCCATCAGTTATGCTCCAAGATCTGCAATCCACGCTCACAATTCATAATACACGCTAGATGTCTGCAGTCGGCCACCAAATAGGTCTCCTTCAGAATTCATGCCACAGCTGACGTCACCAACATGCTCAAGCAAATCGATCAATACTCAACGTTCCTCAATATGTCCTTTGTCATCCAGTAAGCTCGCATCACCTGAAATATCTTCGTCTGTAAGATATACCCAAAACACAGAGAGCTTCTCTGTCAAGCATCACAGTTACAGTCCATAAACCAATCTTCATTAAAACAATTGTAACATCCTCAATATGCAACATAAAGCCAAGCGACCTTGGGAGTAAGGTCAACACACATCCTTCTTCATATAACCAACTTTGATCATTTTGAAACATCTGTACAGTGTCTGTACACTTCTTCCAGTCAAGTAACCAGTATGTTCTCTCCACAGAAACATATGTTAACATCAGTGACAAAACATGAATATCAATAGCATGAATGGTATCCAAATATGATATCATCCAACACTCTATATACACTAAATAATAGTAAACACCGAGTAAATACAGTATATACCGAGCACAATGTTAACCGAGCTAGCGATCACCGACACATCACGGTATTGACCGAACAATTAAATCAAACCAAGGCCGACTAAAGTGATGAGTTGGAAAATTGATGATTCCGAGGTAAATGATAAGGTTTGTTATGATGATCAAATAGCTATGAAAATTCAAGGAAGATCGGACGAAGAAGATTGAAACGTGTTTTTGACACAACTACCGAGGAAGGTTTCAGCGGCAAAACCAACGATGGAGATTAAGCGGCAAAATCTAAAGGATAGAAATTAAATGACTTATGATGTCTATATAAGAGACAAAAGATTCATTATGAATAATGAGGCTATGATGTGCACACATGCAAAGTTTATGCATGACTAATCAAACTGGTTAAAGATCGAACTGAGCATTTCTGCAGACAACACCGAGCGACAGAGGAAAGAGCATTAACCAAGCATAACAGAGTATGAAGAATCAGATGAACTGAATTGAATAAATTGATCAGAGGTATATGTACTTAGCATAGATTTAAAAATCTGCAAACAGAGATGTATTTGAATCAGATCATTATTGTATCAAGTTAACCATTGTTACAGATAAATCTCTTAACCAAGTAGGACGTGAAAGTCTTTATTATGACATTCAAATGAATGTTGAGTGTTTTCTTGTTGACCCCATAGTGAATGATTGGTCAAGGGAAAACTGTTAGTTTTAAATCCTCTAACTAGGTCACATTTAATAGCGTGCATTGTAACCTTTAACAAGGTTGGTTCTTAACCGAGCTCACTTCAGAAGAGTGAAATATTTTGGGTTGCCGGTCCCGGGTGGTTTTTCCCTTAGCAAGGTTTCCACGTTAAAAATCTGTGTTAATGTGTATGATTATGGTGGATTGTTATTTTTCTTTACACATTACTTTATCTACATTGATCGGTAATCACAGTATTTATTTACTGCTACTCGATAGATGACTAGACAACTTAATATATAGTTTTCAAGATAAGTTTGAGATCACAGTTATATTTCACCGAGTTGATTTATATGCTTGAAATTGTTGTGATATACATCTACGAGAATTTGGGACTGTAGGATAAATGAGAAATAACTGATTCAATATCCACTCGGCCAAAGTGAACTTTTCAATATCCTTTTTTTTCTGGCAGTGCATAATATGCTTCCCTTGCACAATGGGATAACCAGTAACTCAGTGAATAATGTCTTTGTTTATCTTTACTGGTCCACTTTCCAACTATAGACACATGTTATGTGTTCTACTCAACACAATCCCGATCCATTCGACCTTAAAGTCGTGCAGGAAATCTAGGGCACGGACTAACCCTTTCTTGATAACATGATGATGATTAGCCTTTAAAACTTTGTTTACACATAATTTATCATAAGTTTCCCTTAATTCAAAATCTCCAAATTCTCCAACGTTGCACATATAACATGCTCACACATCATGGATCATGAGTACCTTAGGTGGAATCGATGACAGGGCTCCCATAACATCTCCCTTCATCGCAGTTTCAGGAACAGCTCGAAAATTTGGCGGTGCACACGTGTCGCTCCTGACCAACTGAACATTCATCATTGCCTTGTCTTGTATTTTCATGCCAACGGATGAACTGGCTGCCATTTCTGTAAGTTAGGGTTCGCGTAACAGGTTTTGTGTAACTCGGCAACAACGGGTCTTCAACCATCTTAATACTTGTCGACGATGCAAAGGTGGAATCTTTTCAAACTCTGCTCAAATTGCTTTTGAATCACCTTTAGAATGCTCTGCAAACTCTAATCGTTGTGTGGAATGAAGAATGAACGCCTAAATTAATTATATACCCTCAAACGGTCGGATTAGGTCTTCAACAAATGCTTCGTGCAATGGTAGGTGGATAACAGTTGTCCTTGGTCCTTGATTAAATAGCTCGGTTATCACACACCACTCGGTCAGATTAGTGACTCGGTCATTATTGACGCTTGGTCGACATATCAGCTCGGTTGGTATGAAAGCTCGCTTTATGCTGATACTGATGCTCGGCATCAAATATTTATTATAGTTCTTTTTCTCGGTTCTTGTCTCAGATCTATCCTAATGCATCTTAAAATGCAGATATGGACTTTAATACATCTAATGTTAGGAACTAGTGTAAAATATGGCATTTGAGAAAACATTTCCTTACATACCTTTCTGCTTAATTGGAAGTAGTGTGATCACCTGATCCATTGGATTGGATGATCTCGGCTTCATTGGATCCACTACTGCTCGCTTCTTCTTTCTTTCTCCATGTCAAATTCATCTTATTCCTTATATGCTCAACAATAGGTGTCGGGGCTCTGGTCTTGCAATCTCTCTTGGTATGATCGATCTTGTGACAACTATAGCAGACCATACTTCCATTCATCCAACTTTTGGATTTACCTCTAAAGTGTGTACTTATACAATTCTCTGCAACATGACCATATTTGTTGCAATAATGACAATTGTGCCTTGTATTATAATCTCAATTGAATGTGTTACCTTTCCTTGGTGTATTGTCTTATTTCTTGGATGTCCATTTGGATTTTGCATTGGATTTGTAATATTGGGTTCTATGACCAAATTTTTGACATTTGTAGAAATGTCCTTGGAATCTAGGTGAAGTAGGTGTATTGCAAGTCGTTGACCTGCATTCATGTGCCTGATGTCCATGCTTCTTACAGTTAAAATAATATCCATTGAATTTAGGTTTAGGATTTGACTTACTATTCTTGCTTCGGCATATGTTTGTTGTGTGACCTGGTTTCCCACAGTGATAACATGTAGGCTTGTTTTTCTTTGGATTTGCATTTCTTAGTTCTCCACTCTTTGATGATTCTCCTTCTTTAGTGGAAGACTGGTGCTCACTATGTCCAAGTCCAGAAGTGTCACTATTCCTTCTTGGTGATCTCATTAGTTCCTCAAAGTATCTAGATGCTTCATTCGGTTTGTTTATCCTCTCAATGAGTTCTCTTTAAGATCTCAACTCATTCTTCAGTTGATTGTTCTCAGATCTTAGATATGTGATTTTAATTTCTTTTATGTTTATCTCTTGATTTGCAAATAATAGTTGGTTGACCATGTCCAACTGATTGTTTGTGAGCTTCTACACATCAATAGTCCTTTCATCTTGTCTGGTAGCCATATGTCTCTTGTCTTCTTCTGCCATTGTATTGTCTTCCTCAGCTTTCTTCTTCTGATCAATCACCTCACATAGTGTTATTGATTGAGTTTTGTTCTATCTTCAAAATTTTGACTTGTTCTTTCAGTGTGATGTTATTCTCCAATAGATCTGCAATCACTACATTACTTTCTTTTGAGTCTCCATTGTCAAATAGACCTTCAGTGTCCTCTTCTTTATATTGAGTATCTTTCATCTGAGTTGTTAATTTCTTCCTAGCTTTTAAGGATTTCTTCAATTCTTCTCTTGTTGTCTCAAGTTGTTGCAATGCCAGCTAAATATCAATGTTTTGATTCTCAATGACCTTTCCCAACTTATAAGCCTCCATTTCCAAGATCTTAACTCTCAAGTGGTTAGACTTCTTTTAAGAGAACAATGCTCTAATACCAATTGTTGGAAGTCTAATATGGGAAAGAAGTAACTGAGAGGGAGGGTGAATCAGATCTATAAAACTTCTACCAATTCTAAAAAAACTGATTCAACCATGTATTCATAAACATAAACTGAAATGTTGTAAAGATTTAACATCTAATTATGAACACATAACACAGAGATTTTGGTAACCCAGAAACCCTTGAAGGTAAAATTGGGGTGGGGATGACAGCCACAAATCTTCACTACTACAGTAATAAAATGTGCTTGTTAGGGCTACAAAGTTTTGATCAGTTCCGATGATCTACCCTGTGGGGGTCTGCCCTGTTAGGAGCTTACAGGATTATATAATCTACCTTGTTAAAGGATTTAAACATACAAAAAAGTAAGCACTCAGTTAAGAGATTTACAAAGGCCTATTAGGACCACTATGTTAAGAGATTTACCCTAATTCACTTGTTAGAATGTATCAGTACATGATCCTTTGGTCTCCACTACAAATTCTAATAACGAATCTCCTCTTTCCAACTCTTAATTGATCTCTCAATCTGATTTATCTCTATTCTACTCTTCACTGCTCTGCTCGGTCACTCTGACTGGTCAATGCTTTAGATATGCAAAACATGCATATACTTCTAATCTCTGCTTCTTCTCATCCTCACCCAAACATACATAATTCTGCGTTTTTTTATTAGGGTTTGAAGCATCTCATATATAGATCATCCAGATCTAGATCAACAATCTAGATCCATCATCTTTTGCCGCTTAGGCATCCCTAATTTTGATTGGTTGCATGGCTTGCATAGGGATCCATGATCATAAAAATAACTCACAATTAATGCATTAAATCTTTGTGCATGATCATTAAATGCTCAATAGAAGTCGGCCAAAACAGTTTACCTTGGTGTTTGTGCCATTCCAAACACATACAAAAACGGTCTTACTCGGCATACCCAAACACTGGTGCTCAATCAATACTGCCTTGCTCGGCATAACTATATGTTGTCGCTCGGCACCAACTCTTCCATGCAACTCAGCATCCATTGAGTACTCGGCGACCTCTAAATCGCTCAGCAGTAACTACTGCTTGGTCTCGG
>MU227927.1:2815353-2826565 GCA_018584345.1 Thuja plicata
TATATATATATACTTCTTCCATTTCATTTGGAAATGCACACATACACAGAATATACTTTGGTGAAACTCAAAAAGGGGTATAGTATGCGGTAGTTGTTTTTGGCGCAAGAGTAATTGTATGAATTGTGTGAATTCACTATAGTGAGCTTCATTAGAACTGTATCTCATGCATATGTAAGATGCAATCATAACAGTCCAATTTTTGTATACTAGGACAGTAAGTCCTCTTTTGACAGTGAGCCTTATTTAGGACAGTGAGTCCTCTGGTAGTGAGTCATACTATAATATGTTATTATTGTTTAGAATATATTGAGGGATAATCCTCTCTATGGTTTTACCCATCTTGGGGTTTCCACATAAACATGGGTGTTACGTGTTGTTCTATGTTTGCAATATGTTTTTCTACTTGCAGTTTATAATGATGCTATGTGAATGGTTGTCTAGAGGTATCAACAATTTTTTGTAAAGGCGCAAACATCATAACAAATAGATTTATTAAAATTTCTCATATTTTATATAACATAATAATGAATAATGTACATCAAGTATAAATTACAATGTTCATCTCATAAAGACGAATAATACATCAAATGGGCCCATTAAGGTTGTTTACATTTATTAAATTATACAACAATACTATGTAACAATATTGTCAATGGTCGTCACGGACTCCTCTCCATCTACTAACTATGAGACAAAAATTTGGTCCAAGTGCTTATCCACCCAAGCATGAAGTTTAAGCTTCTTCAATGCCTATCACAAAACGAAGAGCTTCTGACCCTATGCAGGTACCTAGCAATCTGGAACCAATGGGTGGGATGGAAACTAGTGCAACATGATGCAACTAGCTAACATTTCACATATAAACATGCAAGTCCTAACATCATGATGCATCTAACCAAGCGTAGCATCAAAATGATTATATAAAGCTTCATCCAAAGCAATTTAAACTAACTAACGACGGGTAGATCTAAAAAGGGACCTACCCTTCCTTGTTTACCTATATTCAACTCATCCACAATTTAGTTTTTACCACTATTTCACTTAATACAAAAGAAATTAATCCCCAACCTAGTGGTTACTACAATTTTACTAGCTTTTCAACAATCACATGGTTGTATAGATATCTCTTAAAACAATTAAGTTGATAGTATAGTCATAAACCGCAATAATAATTCATCAAACATTTTTTTCCTTCAAGCACCACAAAATTTTGCTTTAACCAATACTTACTCTCAATAGATGAACAAAACTTGATTCAAGAATTTAATGAAGTTATCCCATAGTTATAACCATTAATAATTCATCTTTTAATTCTAACATGTCATAATCTTTTCAAAACTCATAACAATATTGAACACATACTTCTTTGCTAATGAATATTTTCATTACGAGCATTGTAAAAATTGTATTCAATTTTATTTTTTGTATCCAAATAGTTACAAAAAAAATTCTATGAGAACTATGACTATTTTATTATGAAGTATATGGTTTATAAATCTACTTCCATTCTCTTCAAAGTGGTAATTGGTTACTAAGTGGCAGATATGAATCAAGTATCTAGGCCATTAAATCTGAATGGGGAAAGATGATAAAGCCTTTCTATGGTTAAATTTACAAGGCCAATAAGGCCTTGTAAATTTAACCATAGAAAGGCTTTATCATCTAGTAAAACTATGGGCAAGTGAGGCTCTACTTCGCTATGAAGCCCACTATAACCACAGCGACCATTAAAGAATTTCTCTCTTTGTTATTTTCTGTCTAATGTGGTGGGCCAAGAAAAAACAATACGCTTCAAGCACAAAGGTATATTACAAAATTAGAATGAGGAATCCAATATCACGAGACAATCATAATTGCACGAGCAATATATATATAAAAGTTGAAAGATGCTCAGGCAAGGTGCGATACATGAAGATATAATCACATAGAGTGTAGTGGTTTCAAGAGTAGCAAAATTTACTAAGGAACACATACTTAGTTGTTTCAAAAGGTATGTTTTAATAAATAAGCTAGTCAGGTTTGCAAAATACATCAGCAAATCACTGTGCTATGCTCGATGAAGGTGCTCGCTAGGGAAAGAAAATTGGTGCAAGATCACTATAGTTAATCAGGCTCATTGCTTCAAGGTAGCTCTTTCAGATTTATATTACCTATCTTTATCGAGGCTGCAAAAGACATGCAATCTAAGTCGAATCAGAGGTGTTGTTCTAAGAGACAGAGTCTGCATACTATTAAGTACACTTAAAAGGCCAAGCTAACACATTGAGTATAGAGACTAACATTGTTTATTACCCTTATTTTTCCTTTTCAGTATATCTCTTCTAAAATTCTTACAATAAAATAGAAAGATTTGAAAATTTGAGGGCTGAAAATGAGAACTTGGAGATTGATTTCCCTAGTAGTTTCTTCTTTAGATCTTCCTAATCCTCCTGTCTACCTTCCATTGTGCTGCAATGATTTTTCTAAAACTCCAAGATCTCTCCCTTGACTGTAAGAATGATGCCTCCCACGTACTTTGTATTCAATGCTTATCCCCAAGGAAGTGTGAATGCTTTCCTCCCGAATCTGTATCTTTGTTTTCTTCTCTAATGTGATTGCTCCTTGTTTTTCTATTGTAATGGTGGCAAATAGGGTTCACAAGTTTATGCATACAAACTAGGAATTGAGCCTATTTCCCTTTGAATTATATTAAGGAGAATGGATCACTTGGCTCAATCTCAAATATAATTGAAAAGATTGGGCACAAAGTGAATTTAGCACTCCTTGATTGAGTTGAAAACGATCCATAGAAATATGTGAATTGGATGCAAGATCTAAAGATAATAGTGTAAAATTGACAGTAATTAACATGCACACAAAGTCTCAATTTAGATATCCAGACATGGAATACAGATCTGGAAATTAGAGAGAGTGACCTGTGTCTGAAATAAGAGCCTAATAGTGGAGGACAATGATGGTTCTAGGTGCCCTTATCCAAGAATGTCAAATGCAGACAAAAAATGTGTTTTCCAGATCAAGATATAGTTCTAAACCTTCCCCAAAAGTTTTGTCAAAAAAGTGTGGACGCTAACAAAAAAGATCACCACTATCCCTGCCTTTTTGCCTCTGCAAAAGTTGGTCCTGTAGGTCTTTGTCTGCTCTTCCCAAATCCAGATTCTTGTATTCAAAATCTTTTCACCTGCCCATGCAAAATAGAGAAAATGTGGTTGGGTTGATAGGGGTTTGCCAAGGTCAAACCCCGGGTTTGGAATTAACCCTAAAATTGAAATTGAAATGTAATTGAATTGAAAGTGTGCCTTGAAAGGGAGGATATTGGATTTGATATTGAAATGCTGAAATGGAATGTCATACCTTCATAAATCTCCTTTGTGTTGAAGTCTCCATGAAAAAGGTTGATGTTTCCATGCATAATTGACTTCATGATAGCTTGATCATGGATGTCTTCTTAAATGCTTGAAATCTGAACTTGACATCTCCTTCACTGCCTTGATAGTGCTTGATTACTTGCTCAATGATATGTGATGTGATTGTGGCTAGATGATTGATAATTGATGTCTCAAATGAGGGGGTAGGGCTTGCTTTTATACCTCACCTCATGCAACGTATTTGAATTTTCAAAGAAAACCGACACAGAAGGAATTCCCGCCCATATGGTCCGACCATTGGAGGGTCCAAAATTGGGCCCCTTTATCTAATGCCCTACCAAGGAACCCTTGGTACAAGAGCAAATCATGTATAAGATTACACGAAAAAAAAAAATTGAAACACTTACCTTAAACATGATTAACATACTAGAGTATTGCGCTCAACATTGAGGATTAACTCGACCGGTTGCTTTGCGTCCCTGCACTAGCAGAAGTCTAAACACAGAGAATCAAATGAAAAAGGGAAAGGTCCTACAATCCCTTAGAAAAAAGTACACAGGGTACTTAGATTCACCCGAGGGTCTCCCTAGGGATGCAGTACTTATAGCCAACTCAAAACACTTCTTAATTCGATTTAAGCCACCAAGCGAAGCATCTCTATGACACACCAAGAATGCATAATAGGCAATCGAGACTAGAGAACAGGCAATGGATTTGATAAGGTGCTGATTCTGACCATATATGATTTTGACGTCTCCAAATTTGGAAGCTATCACAATTTTCTTACTTAACTTTCCAATATTGGTGGGTTAGAAAATCTCTCAAATATATGATGCAGGACCTGACTAAGAAGGCTGATTCTAGATGTTGAAGCGAAGGGCGGGATAGATACGAAGAATGATGATGTTGATTAGCTAATCTTTAGATTGAACTGCCATTGTGATCTCTATGATGCTGTCATGTAACTTGAGTGATTGTAACAGCCCTTTTTATAGCCTAATATGTGCTGTGGATCTGGTGGTCATTTGCTCAACATGATATTGTGATGATTAAGGTTTTTAGTCTCTTCTGGCTCCCTAGGAGCTTACAGTTTTGATTCGTCTGTGCTGAATGCTGCTCTTTTATTTGTCAACTTTATTCCACTATAAAAGTATCAACAAAATCCCTTATATTCACCAGTCATAATATCTTGATATTTAACAACTTTATAGGGCCAAAGACACCTGAGCAAGAAATGATGATGCCAATATTACAAAATTCTTGGCATCTTATCATGTTAAAATAATGGTAGTTGTAAGCATCATCGTCTATATTTTATACTCTATTATTCTCCAAGTTGATGGATGAGAATAGATGCATAAGGCACACAAGAGACATATCTCTCTATAATGATATAGAAGCAGGCACATGTGGGCACATCCATACAAAAAGCATGCAAGGGTCAGGCATTTCTGAAGTACCAAATTCTACAGATTTGAGATTTATTTTTAAAATAGAAATATCTATTAAAGCTAGCCTCCTTGAACCCCATTTGCAATTTCAACATTTAAATTATTATTGAAATTTTTTTATCTAATTATGTATCCATACTTATATAGGCACCTTTTAAGTTATTAACCCAAAACAGGTGAGGAAAAGATGTCCCATTCTCCACGAATGTTGAGTTCCATCAGAAAGATATTATTCTAAATGCAAACAGACTATAAAGCAAAAACCGAGGTGTTACTTATGAATACATCCTAAACAAAGACTTTAGAGCTTACAATAATGTCCAGACAAATCGTGATATACCCGCACTTCTTTAGATGTTATTTTCCTTTCTCTTTGTAGATAAAAAAGCATAAACATGCACAAAAGGACGAAAAAGAAAGAATTCTTCCATAACAAAAGAACGAGATAGCATACATGCTTTTCAGTACAATAGCTAATGCCTTAAACTTTCTTATTTTTAAGATAATTTTCCATAATGTTTTATCATCTCACTAATTTCCAACAGAATTGGCATCAGTCAGACTTTCTGGATTTTGATAAAGCTTTCTTTCTCTGTCCTATCATATAGGTATACATATGCGGACTTCCTGCATATAATAAGAAAAGTAATATCAGTGTGTCACAAAGCTCAATAACTACTACCCCAAAACCAACCAAAATAAAATTAACTGACCTGGTACATAGACAGCTAGTACAACAAGTGAAGCATAGAAATAGTCAAATCCAAAGTTGAACTTGTTTGGCATCCTTAAGCAATACAAATCAGAGTTCTGCAAGACAAAATTTTGAATAAGAGGAATAAGACCCTAAAAAACATTCACGCCACACTGATACCTGTCTGCTTCAAAATCACATGTTAAAACTTTGTAACCAATAAAAGACTATTAGAAGTCAATAAAGGGAACCTTCAAAGCATGTCAAAGGGTTACCTTAATATATGGCAAGGCCGTATAGATCAGTCCAACTTCACTAGAAATGCCAGTTGGGTACATAAGAAAGAAGGTGCTGTACCTATAGAACAAAAACGACATGTCCATGTAATGCACAAATTGAACTATCTCTGCTACATGAAAATTTCTCTTGAGGAATTTCAGACAGGCAAACAATGGCACTTAAAAAGATGTGCTGATCCGGCAGCCATTAATATCAAAAGTAGGAAACCAGCAAAGAAAGATACACCAACAAGAAAAGAAATAAAATAAGACTCACCGAAGCCATTGAAGCCATGATGGAGTATAACCAAATGCCTCTTTCAGTCCAAAGAAAGAATATCGAATAATCTGTATGGAACAGGAGAACTTTACGTAAGTAGATGAAACAGGGAGATATATCAATTTTAGATTATTTGCTCTCTATAATGGTAATATCAAAACAAGTGAGATAATTGCACCAACACTTCAACTAATTGACAATAGGAAAGCTCTCTAATCAAAAATGACTGATAACTCATTAGTAACTAAAACCAACAGTGGCATCAAATTCAATACTAAAAGAATCTCAAAACATCTACGGATAAGACTCACCATGTAGCAAAACCATGGGTAAAGCCTAAGACATCCCAATGAAAAATTACAGATATCATGGAATACAAGGAACCCGACATGATCCCTAACATTCTCTATTTCTCTATGTAAGTCAAAAAAATCATTATTCACTTTACAAAAAAGCATGAGCAAAGCCAACGACATGCAAATACAGAATTTTAATAATCATTGACAGCAATCTCACTCCCTCCCAGTAATATTGCCGATATTCACTCGGCTCACAAAGAACGGCTTAAATATTTTCCACGGCAATAAACTATATCACCGCTCCCCAGATAAATCTCTATTACATATAAGTGCCACTATAAGTAGTCTGCAGCCTTTTTATTTTCCGCAACAAATATGAGTCTTTATTTATTGACTAACATATTCCACCTTATTTTCCAATGCCCAAATCTGAAGGAGGCTAATAAGATTCGGGACCCACCGCAGATATTACACTGATAACAATAGTCCTGCCATTAATTATTCTTCACAATGATAATATATGACTGAGAAGTATTCGCCAATATTAGCTGCAGTAAATATAAACTTCAACCAAATAATTAATCTTACATTTTACCAAATGGAGTGCTTATATTGAAAGATCAGTCCCTCACCAACTGAAAGACCCGGCAGTATATATAATAGTATATTCCTTACCAATTATAAAATAACTCAGAACACAATGATCTAATTTGCAGCAAATTTGCCTTTGGATGAAGACTTAACAAATTCGGCACAGCTGTAGACTCCGTCACGAATTCACCCCTTCTAAAGAACTAGATTTTCATCCACCCTGTTTGTAAAAACTCCTGAAGGTTTCTGTCTCCAGAAATCATAAGTCTTTGTCAAATCCCAGCATGCTGACTTCCAAGAAGCATCTAGAACATCAGGCCAGCTTAGCCGACTGAATTATATTGGAGAACCTTATTTAGTGAGGTGACATTTTATAATATTTCATTATTATTTAGTTAAATTAATTAATATTAAGTCAAACTTTAAATATTTCATTTATTTTTTAAAACTTAATCAAAATCACCTTAATTAATCACTTTAGAAAATTCTGGATATTACATTTTGCATGTAGACTATTTGACTCACGGTTTGAGTTCAAAGTATAGAAAACCATTACGATTTCTTGAATTGCTTTTTCCATAAATTGGAGAACTTGGAGCAGGAGGTAGCACAAGTTGTTTTGTACTAGTAATGAAGTGCCACAATAACCTATCTCTATCTCCAGTGGATTTATTTCTTCCTAAGGGGAGAAATGTTGTTTGTAGGCAATGGATCATGTTCTATCTTCATGCATTCATCATTGGCACAAAAGCTACTTCTTCATTGGGGGATTCTTATCCTCATTTTCTCTCTATTGTGGGGGGATACACATTGTACTTATGTGATCAATTCAGTACTTGAGGGAAGCTTGGAGTCCTTCATCCTAGTTACATGTAGTACCTTTTTTTTTCATTGCATCTCTCGCTTTTGGAGGGGTTTTTTCCCATGTGGTTTTCTCCTTTTCTCCGTTTAGTCTGAGTTGCATTGCTTTGTAAATGAGTACCTAATCAGGCCTTAACTATCAGGACTCATTCATGCATTTCTGCTTAGAGCTTTTTTGACTCCCTACATTTCACTCAAGGGGGGGTGTATTGATGTAAATCTTGTTGCAGACTAATACAAGCTTTGTATGCTCTGGGTTTGCAACATACTTCCAATTGGACTTATGTTGTAGTTTTTACAAAAAAGAACCTAAAAGGTGAAAAACCCACAAAAATAAAAATAAAAATAAAAAGTTATTAACAATTCTATAAAAACAACCCTTTACTTGCAACTAACAATAAGTTTTGTGATAATGCCACATTGATAATAATTGTGAGGCAAAGAAGGCTTCTAAGGGATTCGCTAAAAGCTTTGCCAATTGAAGTGGCTAGAAGATGGAGATCCTAGATCAATATATTGCCTGAAAAATCACTTTGAACGAATTTTCCTTCATACTAACAAAAATTTTAAAGTATTGTGTACTTTGTGAGTCCTATTTCATTGGGACCATTCACTAACTTAGATGAGTTAAAGATCATAAAGAAATTATCACACAAAAAAAGTTATTATGGCGATGGTATTATTAAAAGAATCCCATACAATGAAAAGTCACATAAAAATAAAAAATACTTGATGACAAACCCAATATCTACTTATTGATCATGTCATAAATCTTATGCTCGACCTAATTAGGGGTTGTTTTCTAAGAGCATATATGGGGACTCATTAATATTTCCAAAAGCTAGTTATTCTGTCTAGCATAGCAACACAAAAAAGAAGTCAAGAAATAATCGAAGGAAATCCACCTTTTAGAAAAAAAAAAGGGCAAAAATTTGATCTTTTCCTGAAGAGGTGAGCATACAACAAATGTCAAAAAGAGAGCATTCTAAAACTAGTGTTGTGTTGGTGTGAATAAGATTTTGTACCTAACTAATTCCCTGGTAGGTCCTATTCATATGTTAACTTAAGTCCTAAGGAATCTTTGTAGAAATCCTAGTTGTCAATTAGTTCATACCTTGTCTTTTCGCATTTACTTCTTGTCCTAGGTCTTTTAAAAATTGTTTGAATTTGTTGTCTCGTGTTATAAGATCAAGGCTCATGTCATCATCTTGTCTAATCCTATCTTTCACCTTGCCTGTGTAAGCAAGGTCATTGTACACTTTGTATCATAGATCAGAAGAACATATCTCATGATCTTATCAAGCAAGCTCACTTCTTGCATACTCTCTTGTGGAAGGTTAAGTTTGTTTATGCAAGTGAACCTAGGATGTTGACCTAATTTTTAGCTCCTACATGATATCGAGCTCCTGCCTAAGAAAACCCTTCTCAAATCTGGGGGTAGAGCTATTGCCAGATGAGAGATCTTAATGAATTTAGTAAAATTGAGTATACTCTTCTCTTCATCGTATGATGGCCTGGAGAACAAAAAAAAATTGAAAAAAAGACCAAAAAAATTGAGGTTTCCTCTTTGTGGGTTTTTATTGCAGGTTCATATTGGAATGTATGAGCTAATTTGAGCTCACCATTGACTTCAGGGTGTTGAAGAAAGTCAATTTTCCCTTTCGATTTACACAAATCAAACTTGTGAGGCCAATTTTACAAGGGTTTAAAGTTGGGAGGTGGTTGTCAAAATTGGGAGGTAGCTGAATTTTTGGAGCACTTTTAGCCAAAACATACACTACCATTACATCTCTAAGGCCCAAAAATCCCAAGATCGACTATCATATCACAAAAATCAAAGACTTTTGCGTCATGCCCTCAAAGGTTTTTGCCTGCCCCCTGTCGCCATTTCCATCTGTCAACAGATAAATCAACGACGATTTGCGGGGTATATTCTCTACTGTCTACGGTAGAGGCCTTACACAAGTATTTTGCCACTGTCATCTCGCCAATTCAAGTACAACTCCCACATCAGCAATCTATCATGCGATACAAACAAAAACAAAAACAAAAAAAAGTTAAAAGTATTTTTAGATCACATTTTTTGAAACACCTAATTTTATCATTAAAAGGGCTTTTGATCGGATAAAGCATAATGGACTAAAAACTAGGCAATGCACGCACCCACTGCCCACCCAGATGTTGCTTTCACCTGCCATCCTATCTATTGAAGTGATTAGATGTAAAGCAAATAGAAATATGGAAGTATTATAAAAAACAAATGCCGATAGAAATATTTCTGAATTTTTGCTGATGAGAAGACTTGTATTCAATGTTGTATATACTTGCCTTCATTTGAATTGTAAGAATGGTATATATAAGTGGGAGCCATGTTGATAGATAGACATGTCTCCACGTGTGGAGACATGTCTCTCTATCGACATGTCTCCCCGTAATGTCTCTTGGTCTATACGTGCATATAGACCAAGAGACATTACGGGGAGACATGTTGATAGATAGACATGTCTCCACGTGTGGAGACATGTCTCTCTATCGACATGTCTCCCCGTAATGTCTCTTGGTCTATACGCACCGATTCATAACAAGTTCTAATTGGTTTTAATAAGAGATGATGCACATCAGTTAATCAAACCGATATTAATCAGTTTTATATTGAAGCCGAGTTTACGAGTATAATATACCGATTCTTAATCAGTGATATGACTTACAACCAATATCGATCCCTTATTTGAATCTATGAACATATAGATCGATTAGTATATTGGATCTAGAACCATTTCAATCACATTAAATCTGTATTTGATGTTATTCGATCAATGAATATAAATCAATATAATTTGATCTATTAATAATATGAGAAAAGATTAATTTCAATTTTCTTTAATTATGAATATTTATATATATATATTAATATACATAATAATAATATCAATTATTATTATGTATAGTAGTATATATATGCAAATCTATTGTCATAATATTAATATGATATTTGTTTTATCTGATCAAAGCTATAAACATCAACACTATCACTCTAGCAAACCATTTTTTAAGCCCGTACGCGCCGCCACAACCACATGAGCGACCAAAACCCAATGACCCAAGTACTAAAATTTGACCCCCCAAGTGTTGAAATACATCAATTTTCCATTCAGCCATTACTTTCTGCCAGGGTATCAATTTTGCAAACAAGATAACAATAGAAAGTTGGTTCCGTGTACTTAAAATGCTAGTTATGAAAAGATGTATAACAATATAAGACGTAAAGATGTAAAACAGTTGTCAGTAACTATAAAATAGTAAACTAGAATTACTAAAAGTAAATACTTGAACATTGCATTGAAGTTTGAACATTGAACATGGAACATTGAACATTGAAGTTTGAACAAT
>MU227927.1:2863727-2877837 GCA_018584345.1 Thuja plicata
CCTCATGAATAATATGTGTGGGCGCGCATATATATCTGTGTGTGTGTGCGCGTGCCTGCGTGCGTGCGTGCGTGTGTGTGTGTGTGTGTGTGAATTCCTTTCCAACCTCTACGATAGTTGATTGTTGGAGAAATTACAAGAGACAAGAGGATGAATAAGAAGACATGAAACATGAATAGGGAGGGCAGATACAAGCACCCCACCAGGTAGACCACCACATGTTGGATGTCCAATGTGCCTGCCACTTGGGGTAAAGAGGGTGAGTGTCCGCTCTTGGGCTTAGTGTGAGGATTGCTTTGCGCTAACCTATCATGCTCCATCATGAATAATATGTGTGGGCGCGCATATATATCTGTGTGTGTGTGTATGTGTGTGTGGGCGCCCGTGTGTGTGGGCACGCGCGCGCACGAGCGTGCGTGCGTGTGTGCGTGTGCGTGTGTGTGAATTCCTTTCCACCTCTACGATAGTTGATTGTTGGAGAAATTACAAGAGATAAGAGGATGAATAAGAAGACATGAAACATGAATAGGGAGGGCAGATACAAGCACCCCACTAGGTAGACCACCATATGTTGGATGTCCAATGTGCCTGCCACTTGGGGTAAAGAGGGTGAGTGTCTGCTCCTGGGCTTAGTGTGAGGATTGCTTTGCGCTAACCTATCATGCTCCCTCATGAACAATATGTGTGGCCGCATATATATTTGCGTGCGTGTGTCGCACATGCATGTTGTGTGTGTGTTTGTGTGTGTGTGTGTGTGTTTGGTTGCAGGATCTAAATCAGGATTTATCTTGTTCAAAGGCATTTTAATTGGTAAAGTTATATCTTTAACTATCTTACATTTCTTATTTCAATGGAATTTGTGATTTTAGGGCAAGACTTAGGACAGTCCCAAAAAGGGGACATTACACAGTTGACCCCACTTTGTCACCTATCATCCTGTTGTTCCGAAACGTTTTCAGAAGTATGGCAAATTTTGGGGATGGCTCAAAAATGTCCCCAAGCCATCCCTCGTCCCAAATGCGGGGACATTAGCAAAAAATATCAGGGAGGCATCCCTTTGTACCCTTGGTCATTTGTGCAATTGGTTGGCCTTTAACCCAAAGACAACCTTTGGGATTAAACTTCCATTAGAGACAACTGCAACTTGTCATATTTTCTCATCTTTCAGTACCTTTAGTCTTGTTTAGGATACCCTCTAGGAACACTCTCCTCAATCTAAGTTGAGCTCGAAGTGTAGGATAGTTTATCCACTTTTGTTAATTAGCCATTGACCTCTTCAATTTATTAATGAGCCTCTATTTTGCATTGATGAATGACAACCCTTGGCCTTGAAGGTAAAACTATATTCTAGGATTGTGAAGCAACAATTTCAAGACCCAACATTGTCAAATCTAATTAGAAAGATACCAAGGATATTCAATAATTTGGTGTCAGATTTCCCAAGGCTTGAAGCAAAATCTGAAATCTCCATGACAGATTCGGTAAGTATTAAGAATCTATGCCCCGTTCTACCATAGAATTGATGGCTTCAGGCACCGGGTAGGTATAAATTAGAATTCAATTCTTCAAAACATCCATGATGATAGGATAATACCAAATAATATCAAGCCTCTTGTTAACTGATTGCACATTGTAACTGGGAGAATAAAAAATTAAACTTCTATAGGGTAACCAAAGGTAATAATGGCTTGGTTGGGCGAGATGGCATATTTTAGGATCAATTCAATTGCTGAATTTCACACTTTAGCTGCTGGTCTAAGAATTGCTAAAAATCAAGGATGGTATGATATGGAGTCTGGACATTTTAGGTAACTCTAAAATGATGTTAAATGTGATTAAGGAATGCATTGATTGGAAACCTAAGAAGCTCATTGGAAGACCCAAGGAACTCTGCACCACTAAAACTTATTCCTGAACTTAGTAAGTGAATCTGGTTTCCTCCTATGTCATAAGATGGTCATACATGTGCTTTGAACAGGAATACAATCTGCCGAGTTTGTTAAGCTCATAATTTGATGGAACTCTGTATGCTTTACTGTGTTAGAGAGTAGTTTGAATTGTCCGGTGGTGTTGTTTATGGATGTTGATCAGTGTGACCTGTAAAATGCATAGGGTTGTTATCAGAATTATGCTCCTGCTTAATTTCTGCTCAAGAAAAATAGTTCAGGAAAGCCAATTTACAGCAACAAAATCATAGCCTGGAAAACTACATTGATAGGGACAAGATTCAGCACAAAGTATGGGGGATAGCAAAAAGTTCCAAAAATTTAATTTTATTTGAGACATACAGCAGATCAAATTTAAATTCGTTGAAGCAACGAGCTTGAAGATCTTGATTGAAGAAGGGCTTACTTTAGATAAAGGGACAAGATTCACAGAAAGGAAGAAATTATGCTTGGCAGAACGCCCCTCAGGAGGGCATTTCTTACCTTGAGCTTCCAAAGTAGATTCGCAATGAATTATTAAGCACACGAGTTTTCAATCGACTTTGCACAACCAGTGTTACTTAAGGTTGCACAAGTAATGGGAGTATAAGCTATCCTACTCAATCGACCAACACACTTGCTGTCCACCATTACATATCTCGGATGGAACCATACTTCTTGAACATTGAACATTATGGAGACTGCTAAAAGGACATGCTGTACATGCTCAGTTCAGAAGAAAATGGTAAGTGGTATTAGTGCTAAAATAAGAATTGACATTTCTGCCGAACTGATCTTTCCGTGATCACGATGAGTTTACGAAGGATGAAGACGACACTACCCTGTAATCTGTTTAGGTGAAAAGATCCTCTGGTGAAGAGCACTGACCTATATTTATCCCGGTGGAAAGTCCAGGAGTAGCACCGAGACATGACCAAATGATCTTCGAGGCATTTTTTTCTCAGGTTAACTTTCTCCATAGACCTTTGATTTACATAGCAAGGATACACAAGCACCGTGTTCTTGGGTCACTGTCATGGGGTTTCCCTTGAGATTCTGGTTGCAGAATTTGATTGCCATGACTAGGTCTACGCAATTTAAAAGTAATCACAAAAAGATGTAGTCACACAATCCACACATGAATCCAACCCGCATTCATCATTTTAAACCAAATCTATATGCCACTAAACATAATGAAAATAAGCAGATTTAGATCCAAAAAACGAATAAAATAGAATAAACACTTAACTCTGTTTTGAGATTGATGTGCTTGTCTGTTCACCGAAACAATATAAGATGGATTTCTACACCATTAAAATAAACAGATAAATAAATTTGCAGACACAGACTTTTTAGTAAACAGGTGCTCACCAGCCTGCACAAACAACCCAGTTGTATGTTGCAAGATAAAGTCTCCTGACAGCTGAAAGAAATCCTGCCATCGATGCCCACAAAGCTTGCAAGCAAAGCTTGAAAAAACCAAGAATCAAACTCGACACAACTCCCACAAACACGAAATTGTGCCCTATGACATATATAAATGGTTCAGCAAGCCCATTTAAAGTGAAGACAAGAAAGTGAACGCCCAAGTTATTAAATAATACCCCCTGATAATTTGTTTACTTCTTCTCAAGTTCAAATGGGTAGATAAGGCAGTTGAGTGCATTGGATGATGAATCAGAGTTTAGGTGAGTATCCATTATTTCTGCATTACATTCTGGCTTGTCTGCCTGTGGGTTGTTTAGATGTTGCATTTTATTGCTCAACGACCCATCTGTTTCTTGTTGCAGTAACTTCTTCTCATCTAATGAGTCCTATTAAATGGTTTTCAAGCATTCACATGTCTCATCATAAATACATCGATTTAGTTCTGTGCCTCGCACCATTTCAATTGCTTTCCTCCGCACCCAAACCATGGTCGTGAAGGAAACGTCAATTTATTAATTGCTTTCCTCCGCACTTGCACCCAAAGAAGGTGCAAGGGTTAAGGATAGGTGTTTAATTTGAAAGCATAAATGAAGTTTTACATAATAAAAGAAAGATATATAAAAGTGTCAATTTACAAACATGTATCATTCTACAAGGTAGCCTTATACAAAGTAGCATCCATTTTGGATGATTTAAAGTTACAGTAGTGTCCTACACATAAAAATATATTTTACTTATAGTTGTATTCTTCTTTGTTTTCTCTTCTTCATAAAAAAGTGTCACCTTGTAGTAGATAAAATAATATGTTTGATGAGCAGCCAAAAATTTCATGAATTGAAGAAAGGGAATAATTTAAATTGTTGTACATAAAAAGTGGGTGTACAAGTAACTTCACATACGCAGACTTATTGCAAGAACAATTGCAGGTGAGATCAAGTGGGTGTACCCAAATTGATGAAGAGGGTGATATTTGCAAAATGGATTTAAATCTTGCAAGAATGGGTATCTTGATTGACCTTGTTGTATGCACTTGACATCTAAAGCTAGTGCAAATTGAAGGGGTTAAGTCAAACTGCCAAACCCAACAAAATAAAGCACAATTAATATTAAGGTTATAGTTGTTATACTCCTTTGACAAAATGGAATTATAGACTCAACATGTAATTGGTGGGCTACATGATCTCAATAGTCATTCAATAGCATCGTTCTCAAATAATTTGGAATGTTTCTTTTTTACTGGGTGTTAGTTGTATTATTTGACAAGATAGCATTCAATAGGGTTAAATGCTCCCCACTATTCTTGTTATTGAACCCAACTACATTATGAGACCCTTTCTCCCATCATCTTAGAAAAGAGCGCATAAGACTTCTATAGGAATAGAAGTCATAAATTAGATTTATAGCTAGGGGAAAGGCACCAGTAATGGCTATAGCTAATTTTGTGTGCTTAATTAAAATAGAAGGATATATTGGATTATGATGATTTTTTAACTATTTTTGTATGTGACTTAATTGCTTTAAGCTAAGGTTTTAGCTTTCAGGTATTAATGATGCATATTGAAGGAGACATTATGTGAGGAACGGTTAACAGGTGGTCATTTCAAAGCATTGACCGATACATGACCCATATTACACCAATAAGTGATCACCCATAATCACCAATACTTGTGGACAAATATTTCAGTAATGGCCTGCAAATGTCTTAGTAGTGGTTCACAAATCTTTAGTAGTGGTGCACAAATGGGCCAATCATGAATCAAAAAAGATAGAAACGCAAAAAAAGATCAACTATTAGTATAAAAATGATCCACTATTACATTATGTGAGGAAGCATAAAAAAGTGGCCATTTCAAAGTGTCGACCGATACATGACCCCCTATTGCACCAATAAATGATCACTCATAATCACTAATACTTGTGGAAAAATGTTCGAGTAATGGTGCACAAATGTCATAGCAGTGGTTCACAAGTGGGCCAATCATGAATCAAAAAAGTAAAAAAAGATCAACGATTGCTACAAAAATGATCCACAATTGATATATATGACATTATTAAAGTGAAAAATTATAGGGAGGTCACTATGAAAAAATTATGTGAATGGTTATTAAACCTAAAGCCACTAATAGTAATTTTCCCCTACCTAAGACCAAAATGTTTTAAAAAATACATAAAACCATATGCATAACAAAAGATATTGTTTTTTCTGAGTTCAACACTCCAAAAAGATCTAATTAACCCACTCAATAGGACCATAGCTCAAAAGAGAGAACATGTGAAGGCGAACAACTGTGGAAGGAAAAGGAAAACGCAGGCCAAACCTTGTTTGATAACAAATGTCTGCTGCAAGACTGGTCTTGTCGATTGTCATAAGATTGTTCCTAGGCAATAATTGAAACGTCGAAAAGCATAGAGTACATTCAACTTCCAGAGTCATTATGGTTTCAGTGAAATGAAAACATTTAATTCATGTACCATACTGGAATCATATTGGACTGGAAAGGAGGGAGGCAGGGTCACGTTTTGAGACTCAGGGATGAAATCAGAATTAACTAAAAAAATGTGTAATACCAGCTCCAATAGTACATGTAACACTTAAAATTCATTCCACAAATTTATCCTCGCTATGTGATGTTCAAAACATGTTTTTGACATGCACCATATTGGGTTTTTACATAGTGAGAAATTCCTCAGAGATGTCCAGAATGGGCTATAGACATTATGTTTTTTTGTGGTCCCTTCTAAAATTGGTTCATTATAGGAAACATATTATGGAAAAATTACTTTTAGGGAAACTTCTAGAATTGGGAGGAACATTTGGAAATGGGAAAATATTTGCATCTTGATTTTATTATGCGTAGAATGAGAAACCAATGTATAGCAGGCCAAGCCCTCAAACCTTTTCAAATAACTTTTTTGCAGAGAGCAATGCCTTTTCAAATGACTTTTCTGGAATTTGTCTGGTTTCAATACGAAGGTCTGCAATGGGGGCCTTGTTTAGTTTCAAGTAAAAAGTCTTTGTAATATCTCACATATTTCCTCAGTGCAACATCGGATGGAGCCACCACTAATCCATTCCAAACAGTATTGTCATAGCCGATCACTCCCCAATCTTCACCATCTCAATCATCCGCTTGAAGTAATTCAAATAATTATCTTTGTCTATGTCCAGAAATATGAAATCGAAAGAGCCATGCATTTCCTTTTGGAATATCACACTCATGGTTTAGATTCACAATCTACCCACAAAAACATAGCCACATTTTCAACATTTTTTCATTTCTAGTTAAATAGAGATGAGATCTAAGATTATATTTTCCAAAATTTGATCAAGAACAGGCAGGGTGGGGGAGCCCCTGGTTTTTAAACTACAGACAAACCCAACTCATACTTCTCCCTGTTTATGTCCAGTGCTATAAACTGCAACAAAAATCACTAAATTGTAAGTAGGAAAACCATTAATAAATTTCATTTCTTTGTCATTAAACAACAATTGAATGCCCTATTATGTACATTTCCATCATCAAGAAAGGCAAGAGAAATGCTCAGAAGTGAGCAACTAGTATACACACCAATCTCCGTGGTATTCTTGGCATTAATGAGCTTCAAAAAAATATTATAAAATGACCTTCATCAGCCAAAGTAGTCATTAGAATCCTATCAAAAATACAGAAACAATTTGAGAAACACAAAAGGATACCTCTGAACATGAACTTTTGGCACTAAACTAACTTAATTTACTCTTGGACTTTTTGATGATTAATTAAATATTTTGGTATACCATTTACATTAAAAAAAAAAAAAACCTTAACATAATCAAAATTTGAATTAGTATTAATTAACAATAACAAACCTACATCAACAAGATTGACTAAATCTATATTAATATATAGAGAACAACCCTTTTAATAGTATTCATAATACAATAGTAAATCTCATTTTATTTTGGCGGAATGGATACCCCTCAGTCCTTGGCTCTTAGCCGAAGAGGTTTCGAGCACGAGTGCACCCGTTTCAGGTTGCTAAAACATTTTTGTGGTTGTCTTTGCTGGTTGGTTGCTTGTAGGCTTCGTGCCTCTATTGGGCAGCCATATAAATTTTTAATTATTAGCACATATTATTTTAAATATGGTTAGAATATGCTGCTAGATATCATATTTTGTTGTAAGTTGTTTCTAGATTCGATTGTATAAGTATTTTTGCGTCAACATTTCAGATCACACTCCGTGATTTATCATCAGGATGAATGATAAAGTCATTTAGATATCATATTTGTTCATTATTCCACTTGAAAATTTATTATATTATTGTATTGTGATTAATATAAAATCATTATTATATTATGATATTATAATTAATATTAAATAATTATTAAGATATTATTATATTATTGTTTTTAATATATTATTGTTATTATATTTTCATTCAATTCTTTATTTAAAAATACTTTTAATAGCAAATTATTATTATTATAGTATTATATTTATATGTATATTTATATTCAACCGTTAACCAAAGTTCAAAATTTCTCAATAGATGAGACAGAAACATTTGTGAATGTTATAAGATAGGATTTCGTATGGGGAGAGAGGCGGGAAGGGTGGCCAAGCGAGGGTTTCTGTTGTTTTGGAGCTTGTTGAGTCTGATTTGGGCGATGAGGAGGATGATGGAGGAGGGGGTGATGATCCCTTCTTGCATTGTTGTTATGGGTTGTAGTTTTTTTTGTGTTTTTGGTGCGTTTGGTGTGTTTGGGAGCAGCAAGATAGGGTTTTGCTTGGTCTTTTTTGTGGTGCCCCCTTCTCTATGGTGTAGCTATTTTGTTTTCTCTTTGTAGGGGTTCCTTTTTAGTTGTTGTCGCTGGTGACTCTTTTGCGTTCGTCTCCCCTGTTCTTAGTTTGAGGTTTTGTTTCGTTCGTGGGTGTCTTCTTCTACAGCCATATCACTCTAATCTTCCAACTTTCCATTTGAAGATTCAATTTTAATGAATTTGTTTCTAAGACGTCTTAACTTAGTTGACGCATGAAAAAACTTTGCGTATCTCTACTCTAAGAATCAATTCCTCTAAGGCACTTCTAAGTTCCTTTTCAAGAGCAAAGGACTGAGCATCCGTCCCATTTTGAATAATAAACTCATTAATCATAGATAATTTTGATTGTAATCTAGTTTTCTCATGAAAAATATTCCTAAAGGTATTAATATTCCAATCTTTAATCTTAACTATGAGTAGCTGCAATTTTTTGACCAGCCTATAAATCCAAGTTCCTTTCATGTAAGGAGAGTTCAACCACCAATGTTTCAACAATAGAATGAGACCTTGGTCTCGCAACCACATTGGTTGGATCTTGAATGTACCTTTCTGATGGTTAGATGATTATGATAACTGGAACAAAATCAGAAAGTGATCAGAACCAGATACAAGTAAAATGAGAGAATGGTAGTCTATCTCATACTGAAGCCAAAAATCAATTTATTTTTACTATAATTATTATTAATATTTTATTTAAATTTTATTAACTTTAATAATTAATTTCAATACTAATTAACTTTTCTTTGTATTTTCCCCCTCAACATTACCTGTCTCCATCACTTTGATAAAACCAAATGGTATTTCCACTCAAAGATAATAGTTAATTATTTGTTTTTACATCTCTTTTTAATAACATAATTTTAAAATAATTTATCTAAATTATTTTACATGCAATACACTATTAAATAAATAATTTATCTAAACTATTTTAGATGAAATACACTATTAAATAAAAATAATTAGATCGATAGAACAAATAAATAGAAAACCAAAAAAATAAAACAAAGATACCTAAAAATTTTGATGAAACAAATAAAATAATGCAAATAATGTGTTTTTATCCTTATCGGTATGAACTTCAAAAATCTAACATACCTTTCCCTTCTAAAGATATTTCTAAATGAGATTGCACGTAATGTTTGAAAACATGAAAAAGATCCTTATCATCGACCATAATAATAATAATAATGTCGCGCGCATCTCAAGCATATAAACTGGAAAATATGACATCATGATAAGTTCAGTATGAATTATTTTTTCAGCGTCTATCAGTATTTTGTGGCCGAGTTTTTCTAGTTTTCGATGACTTGTTGAGCGCGATCTGACAAAAAATAATAATAATAAAAGAAAAAAGAGACGTGATGGAATGCTATTTGAGCCAAATTTCTAAGTGGAAAGGAACTCTTAGGGGTGAATCATTGTTCTATAAATTTAAACTTTTAACAATCTGATTCCAAGGTTTCTTAAAACAATTTTTGAACTCACAAGAACTTGCAGCATATATTATTAATCAACTTAAAACGTAAACATGCAAGAACATAAAGTATTAAGCCATCAAGTCCACATAACACACCATGACACAAGTATTTTATCGTGGAAACCCTGTTAGGGGAAAAATCACAATGGGGATGACACCCACAAAGACTTATACTCTGCAAAAATAAAGCCTTACAAATAGATATAGGGATTTCACATGCAATCAGGCTCACTGCCTAGAGCTCGTAAAATGCCTTGGGATACAACCCTAAGGAAGACTCGTTGTCTTACAAAATGATCACTACAATGATCTCATATTGTCAAACTGCCAAAATAATATTTTCTAATGTCTAATTACAGTTCCATGTAATCTCAAAAGTGGATTTGATCTACAAACCAAAATTGATTGCCATGTTACCTTGTTCTTCGCAATTAGAATGTCAGATCTCTATAAACTGCATCAAATTCTGTCTACCGCAATGTTATACTTGTTTTTCATCCATTAAACAATCTCTAACATCATCATACACACTTAGAAAACCCTAGAATCAATCCATTATATAGGTTCGCACCATAAGATTTGATCAAACAAGCCAGCTTACCCTAAAACGTTCTTGAAAAATGTAACATGTTTGACCAGACGGCCAAATCCTCAAATTCATCTTATTTCCCTCCAACAAAAATCAAATTAGGTGGATAACTATGTCAACTATACATTTGAATTATCAAAGTTAGTGCTAATTATAATATCCAATGTACGCAAAATGTTTTAACACCATATTGGCCTACAATTGTGTAAACTATTAAAAACTGCTTCTCAGGTCTTCAAAACCTTATCAAATCTTAACATCATATCTTCAATTTTTGTGTGAAGCATCTGTAAACATCCCTTATGCTTCCCCTAGATGCGTGTTGTAAAATGTTTCCTCTGTAGATCTCGCTAGACCTTTATGTGTATCTTGTGAGTGTACTATGTTCTTCAACCTGGACTTAGTTAGATCTTCAACTAACTTCTAGTAGGTGCTCCAAATCTATCACGCACATGTATACCATGTCTAAACATCATGTAGTTGTCATCAATGACAACATACACTCACAATATCTCTTCTATGTAGTGTCTCTTGCCAACATGTCTTGGGAGTCAAATTTGTCTATCTTTGTCTTTGGTTAAGGTTTTTATCTACTTTTGAGGAGATGTTCAACCCGGTGAGTTTAGTTGGAGCATTGTGGTTTCAATTTTTCAACTTCTTTTTGTGGGCTCCTAGTGCTCCTTCCCTAGCTCTTTCTGTGTCTCTCCGGCTATGGTGTTTTCTCCTATTGAGATGGAGATTCTTCTTATGGAAAGGGATAGGGGTTGATTTTCGTAACTTTTTTCTTCCTCTTTTTTTGCTCCTATATAGGTGGAGGTTTCTCCTATTGAGGTGGAGAATGGCTTTGTGGGGGAGGTTGTATGTTGTTTCAATGGGGCTTTTGTCGCTATATTTATAGACATTGGCTACATGAGAGTGGGAGCTTCTCACATCTAGCTCTTTTTATTGTTGGTTTGTTCCTTTATTACCTCTATTGAGGTGGGGGCATCTTCTATTGAGGTGGAGATGGATATGCAAGAGAGGTGGGGACTTTTGTAAGAGATCTTTTGTTTATCTCTTCCAAATGGTTATGGGAACCTGTCTAAAACCTTTTTTATGGTTTGGAGAGCCTACCAAAACCCCTTGTTGTTTTCCTCATTAGGTTCTTAGTTGCTTGAAAGGAGTTGGTGATGGCTTTATTTTGAAGGTTTTGGGAGCCTTTTCAAAACCCTGTCACCTAAGTGTTTCTTTAAGTTATATTTTTATTTTTCAAGGTCTTAAGGTTATGAGAGTCTTGTTAGAACCGTTGTTTTAGGTTATGGAAGCATTGTATGTCTAAGATTTATTGTTTGATGGCTTTGACCTTTTCATTGTTTCGGCTAGTTCTTTGATGTCTTGATTTTGGTGTTCATATGATAGTTGGATGTTCTTTTTCTATTTTATTTCTCTTTGCACTATTTTTCTAGTGGGTTCTTGAACCCTATAAAATCCTTAGGTTTCAGGTTCCTTCAAGACCTATTGTATGGGGTTTCAGGTCCCATCAAAACCTGTTGTAAGGGGCTTCGGGTCCCCTCAAAACCTTTTTGACCCTTAATAAAAATAATAATCATCTAAAAATAAAATTAATGATGTTGATAAACTAGAATAATTTTCAAATGAAAAATGTATTAGTGTATGTAGTAAATGAAATAGATATAAAGTAGATCTTAATAATTAATATTCATATAGTAAAATAAAATACATAGACCTATTTAATAAGTTGACATCTAATTAAATTATTCATTTTTTTCTCATTTAAATTTTAAAATGTGGATTTTTTCTTTCATTTAGTTTTATTATTTTAATAGCTCTTTTTTCTAAAGTGATTGTTTTGTACACGAGTGCCTAACAAAATTACACATTTGTTGAGACCCATCATTCTATATTCTAATCCACCTAAACTATGCTTATTAGAGGTATTGGTGTATTATTTTATTTTCTCACATTTAGTGTTTTTTTTTGGTGTTGCATTTAGTGTATTACATTAATTCATAATATGTGTTGCATAAAAAAGATACTTTTATTATCTAAACTTACATAAAATTTCTTAACAATACAAAAACTTACACAATTTTATACTAAAATTTTAAATTGATTTTTAATCAATTATATATATATATATATATATAATCAATTATAGAAATTTTATATTTTTATATTTTCTAATATATAAACAATCTCAATAATTATGAATTCATTATTATATAATTTTAAAAATGATAAATATATCAAAAATAAAGAAAAACTATTTATTGATATAGCGAATATGCGAACCTCACATGCGAAAAGGATTTTCGCCTTCCACAAAAGGCAGATTGATATTGGTTTGTTTCACTCTAATGCTACGAAGAATGCTAACTCTTTCAGCAAGACAAAATCTAGGGCAAAATGGCCCAATTCGGGTACAGAGGATGCTAAGCAGCAAGGCAAAAAAGAGGTATTTTCAAGTTACTGCTATAACTGTTATCTTTATGGCCATAAGGAGAAGGATTGCAGAAAACTGGTGCAGCCTCACCCTACGTATGACCATCTTAAGGAATTCATAGCTAAACAAAAGAAATTAGTGGATCAAAATGTAGATTTGGAATTGCTTGCATTATTCTGTCGAGCAAAACCAAATCCCTCCATTATTGTTTCAGCTCCAATTAAATGTTCCCCTGCAAACCCTAAAGAAGCACCACAATCAGAAAAGCAAGATATTGCATCTATGGAAGAAAAACAAAAAGATATTGCTAGGGTTGTAAAGCCCGATTCCAATTCCAGGGCTAATATTGTAATCCCTAAGCAAAATATGGATGTTATGCCGAAAGTTTTCTCAGTACAAACATTGGACAAACAAATAAATATTTTCGCACAAATGAAATATGTGAAAATTGCCAGAGGCAACGGGGTTGCCAAAGTGGGAAGACCTGAGCGCTATTGCAGAACCAATGAACCCCTGTCTGCAAAGGGGGAAGGCAGGATCTTACCTACTCAAGCACCTCCCGTCTGCACAACGAAGAACGATTTCACTTGGCAAATGGTAAAAAACAAGAAAAAAGTTAACAGGTATCAGCAATTCCATAGTCCTTTTACTTTATCTATAAATAATTCCTTTGATGTACTTAAAGAGGAAGATAATGGCAAAATGAAATACTCTCCCCCCCACAAAAGGAATGGGACCTTTGTGGATAAGGGCTATAGGGCAGGAGAGAATAAGATGGATACGCTCCGTACTAAACCTCAAAGCCCTACCCTCATTACACAAAGATCCCACCCTTTTCTGGAGGGAACACTAATCAAAATGGCATATTTCTCGGTTGTGATGCGCAAATGACTAACAATTCAAATTATAGCCCTCCTCACCGTAGTAGGTTGGAGAGGCAATAAACAACTATTGTTAGTAATAATAGGAGTAATCGTGATTTGTATAATGATAAGAATAATCTTGGTTCTTATGAAGCTTCTAAGTCTGCAGCTTATACGCCACCTCATAGGTGAGTTATCCATCAGAAAATAGGTAAGGCTAATCTTATCCAGCATCATGATACTATTACTTTGGATAATGATATCTTTCTGCAGCAACAGAAGTACTTACCAGAGACGGGGGTAATCTATTTCTGGAAGGGCACAAGAATACCTGTTAATGATTTGATAGCAGAATTATCATTAATAGTACCAAGGGAGGTAAGTATAGCTCACCTTATGGATTATTTCATTTACATAGATTGTAAAAAAAAGGAACTAAAAAATAGCATTATGAATAAAAAGGACATTAAATTTAGGAACATATATTTCTCTTTGTTTGATTGGATACCATTATTCAATCCTATGCACTTAAAAGATTTTAGAGTAGAAAAGGCAGTCTCTTTAAATAACCTGCCCCTGGA
>MU227927.1:2898904-2920437 GCA_018584345.1 Thuja plicata
AATTCAACTGAATTGTCACCTTGTTAGAGGATTTATGAAATGGTTGTTAGACCAACTCTGCTAAGAGATTTCGGTATCACTGCTACAATGGATAGAAAGTAACAATGAAGTGACCTGAATTAAATGCAACTTATCTTGCTGATACAGATCTCTGTTCTGCTCCAATAGATCCTTACTGATCAAATATATCTTTGCAGCACCTCAAGGATATCTCTAATCCTTCATCAGAATTTGCACATACCTTCTACGTATCATATTCTTCATATTTCCACACTCACACTCTTCTTGAATTCGCAACTTGATCTTTCATATATACCCTTCAGGTTATCAAGTCGGCCCAATTACAAGTTTCAATTAATAAATATTACATTAGTCAGCTGTATAAACATTTCACAAATAAAATCCTTCGCAGGCCAACTCTGCTAGTCCAGAAATGATATTCCAGTGTTGACCGACAGATGCTCGGTGAACACTGCAGATTCTGCGAAAATCCTTTGGTAACCGAGTGAACTCGGTAAAGTCTAACTTTCTTTCACATATTCTTTGATGACCGAGTGAAATCGGTAGAGACTGAATTTCCTTTGTCAACCGAGTGAGCTCGGTAGTAACTAACTTCTCGGTATAGTATTCTGGAGCGCTTGGTAGACTCTGTAAATAGCTTCTCTTACCGTCTAAACTCGGTACACTGCCTTGCTGAACATTCTGAGCTCGGTAGACTCTGTCTAATGACTGATATGACATTTGTGTAACATCAAGGACAATACTCAATTAAACAATTGTTTCCAACACATGCTTCTGATCCATTTTAGCCAGCTTTCCCCAAAGCCAAAACTCCTCAAAACCTCAAGCAAAAACCCCTTATCTACTTTGTCATAGGCTTTGCAAATGTCAAGTTTGAGCATCATACGCCTAGCCTTACCTTTGCTGGCAGTATGCATTGCCTCATGGACCACAATGATACCATCCACAATGCTACGGTTTGGAGTAAAGCCACTTTGTTCCATGGAGATAAGAGAGTCTAAGAGAGTTTTAAGTCTATTTGCAACAATCTTAGTGATTATTTTATAAACATTATTACATAGGGAAATGGGTCTGAAATCATCATACCTTGCTAGCTGCCCTTTCTTTGGGATGAGGGAAATTAAGGTGTTATTAAAGTCTTTCAAAATAAATCCTTCTCTTCTTGACTCCTCCACCACCCGTAGTAAATATTCTTTGAGAAGCTCCCAAAACTTTTGGTAAAAAAAGGCCTAAAATACATTCGGCCGCCCTGGAGCCTTGTCTCCACCCATACCAAAAACCGCGGCCTTGAGTTCCCCCATCGTGACCCATACCAAAAACCGCAGCCTTGAGTTCCCCCATCGTGATTGTGTTCATGAGCATTCTATTTTCCTCTTCTGAAACAATGTTCGAAATGATTCTCAATACCTTATTTTGTGTTGTCTTTTTATCTGCCTATTGCTCTTGCCAAAGTGCCGAGAAGAAATCCATTGCTTCTTTGTTAATGCTATCAGAGTCTTCTAAGAGGGCCCCATTCTTGTCTTTGATGGAAAGAATGTGGTTTATGTTCCACCTAACCTTCAAAGAACTGTGGAAGAATTTGGTATTCCTATCCCCTGCTCTCAGCCAGTTCTCTCTTGATTTTTGTTTATAATGTATCTCCTCCCTCTTCAGTATTTTTGAATATTTTCCCATTAGGGTCTATTTGGTTTGGAAGTCCACCTCATCCATCCCATGTTCCAATACCTTGTTGTTCAGGGCCGCAGAGTTTGCCTCAACCTCTACTCTTTCCTTGAAGATGTTGCCAAAATGAAGGTGCTTTCATTCCTTCAGTTTTTGCTTGAGGTGTCGAAGTTTTGAGAAGAACTGAAAGGTTGCATTGCCATCAAACCTAGGCCCATTTAGCCACCAATCAGCAACCAACTCCTAAAAACCTTATGCCCGAAGGCACATCTTCTCAAATTTAAAAGGACACCTGATCGAGATCCCGTCCTGCTGGACCACCAGTGAAACTGGATAGTGGTTGGAACCTGACAATCCCAGAATGTTACCTTCAAAAAAAATAGGCAGAGCCTGCCATTCTCCTGCCAAAAAAATCCTATCAAGTTTCTAAGCGATGTGTGAAAAACCTTTTCTTCTATTTGTCCACGTGAAAAGGCCACCTTTGATAGGGACCTCCCACAGGTGATTGTGTTGTACAAAGTTCCGAAAATCATTCAGAACTGGGCCTAGGGTGCGGGCCCCTCCTCATTTGTCTGCCAAGTTGAGAGTAGCATTGAAATCACCTACTACCATTCAAAATTCATTCCCTAGTGTTGCTAGAAAAAGACCAATCTCCTGCCATGCTGCCCTCTTCTCATCAGATTTGGTGGGTCCATAAACATTGATCAAGACCCTTGAGAGTTTGATAGTAAAGGAAGAGAAGCAAAAATCTTGCCAGCTCCTCTTCTTGATTAGGGGCTCACCTTTGAGAAGTCTAGGGCTCCAAAAAATTCCCAGGCCCCCTGAAGCCCCCATAGCTTTGACAAAAAAACTAGACCACCGTTGTCTAACACCTAAAACCTTTGCAGCCTCCTCAACTTCCATTTTGGTTTCTTGAATGCAAACAATATCTGCTTTCACCTGATCGAGAGATCTCTTGATCAGGCATCTTTTGTTAGGGGCATTACAGCCATTGACATTCCACATAAGGAACTTCATTTCTGCCTAGGAAGGATCGTGTCCCTCCTGGATCTCAGACGGGTTTGACCCTTCATGCTGCCAGTGTCCTCTAGTAGCTGCTTAATACTTTTCCTACCCCTCTTATTCAAGTTGTTATTGGCATTGCATTTTTTTGCCTAGGATTGAGAGACAATACGACTTTCAGAGAGCCCGAGCTCATCCCTGTAAGTAAGTTCTCCCTCCTCCATGAGCTCTTCAATCTCTGGGAGATTCTCAAGGAAGGGGATCATCATCCTCATGGGGGACCTGAAGGGTAGTATGTCTTGCACTTGCACCTCCTCACCCCTGCCCCATTATGGGTCAACCGACTCAGCCTTAGTGGGTTTCTCCAAGTTCACACTCTGCACCTTAGTATCTGGGTCCAGGTTCGCACTATCTTCTATGACCATGCGGGAGTCCTCATCAACCACCCCGAGAACTGACTCCACGGTCACTGCTTGTTGTGGGTCTTGAGGGTAGTTTCCTTCCAGAGCATCAACTATGATTCATCCTATGCTAAAGTGATTAATCCCATCACATGAGACCACCACTTCTCCCTCCATCTCTTCTAGACTTTTTTCTTCAACCATCTCCCCAAGCCTGGGAACCTCCCCATCCCAAGATTTGGAGGGTTCTAGTTCCCGTGTGCCTACGAAACCTGCTGGAGATTCCTCTATCTTGTTTTTGCCATTCCTTTTAACTGAGCATGTCTCCACCGTGTGTCCCCATTCCTTGAAGCTACTACATCAGCTTATTGCTTCCTCTACCTCTATTTCTTGCCACCAATAGCCCTCATCCGTTCGAATCTCTACTGCATGTGGTTGTAGCGAATGTGGCTGCCACATAATACAAATCCTTGCGTATTGGCTAAAATCCTTCTTTTCAATAGCTTCATCCACTTTGATGAACTTCCCCAGTTTATCTCCTATCATCTTGAAGATCCCCGGGGTCTAGTATTCATACAAGAGATTGTATAATCTGATCCAGATGGGAACCTCTTCCACTTTTGCCTGTTTAGTTAAAGTTGGGAATCCAATCTTTGATATAGAAGCCAACTCCCTCCATCAAGAAGGGCCCATTAAACATGACTCTTGTTTTGTCATGTTTGGACGCCATGATTAACAAGAATAAACCGTTGGTAAGGGTTTTAATGATTACTTCCTGCCCCCAAGTCTCATTGACCCAACAACGTAGTTTGGGCAATGGTGGCCACCCACCTCCCCATTTCAAGAAAAAGGCTCTATCCTTAAGCATCTTAACCGAAGTCTTCCATTCCTCTATGTCTACTCAAATTTCTATCACTTTGTTTTCTGCTAGGGATGGGACATCTTTTGTGAATCCTCCAGATGTTAACGACCGCCCCTCATGTCTTCGTATCCATTTCTAGTTAGGTCATGTCTCCTTCCCTTGGGTAGTGGCCGAAACATCCTTTCTGTGAAGTCCAGCCGCTGCTCTGCGGGTATGTTCCTATTTATAGTTGTTCTCCTCAAAGTCACCCAGGGCCGCGGAGGTCTCCATGATTGTCCCTGGCCATTTTGGGCTGGCCCTGAAAGCCATCTCTGCCTGCCCCCACCATGGCTGCGAAACCCTAATCTCCTCCTGCGCTCTACCATTTTTTTTATATTGTCTCCTCGAAATGGTATGCAATGTTAAGAGTTGTTAGATCCCAAATATTAAATACATTATAATATAAAACCTCCAACAAAGTAAATTCTATTAGCACAAACAAGCTCCTAGAGTAAGGGTGCCAATGTGAGATCTACACAATGTAGGGTTTTGAATTCCTTATGTATAAATGATAGGGAAATGTAAATCTGGTCTATGAAAGTAAGTGCAAGAGGAAAATAGGAGGAATGAACTCACCTTGAAATAAGAAGAGGAAGATTCACCTTTAGATCTGAATCTATTTGTCCCTAGAATGTCAAAATCAATTGTAATTTTAGATATGGGAACCTTATGCCTATAACTGTCCACTATGCAATTTCCAGCCAAAAAGTGCAGGACTATGTCAAGATCTCAACTTAGTCCCAGTAGCTCCAAATCTCATGAAACATTCCAAGGATCTGTGACTGTGTATGTGCCTTCCAAATCCAAATCTACAACTTTACAACTTGTTCCTACACACAGAAAGAAGGGGAAGAAGGTTGAGGAGAGGGGTTCACCTCAGTCAAACCCCTGTTTAGGAAGAAACCTGGAATTGAAATAAATGAAATGAAAAGAGTGTTGTCATCTAGCATTGATTATATCTAAATAATGGAGTATATCATACCATCTAGATGCAACTATCTCTTAGAATGTGATCAAGTATGTTGATGCAATAGCTTTGAATCAACACAAAAACCAAAAGGAAATCATGTAAGATAAAACCTCATGTAGTAGATGTTGTAATTCACCATAATGTTGGATTGGAGAAGAAAGAGAAGAAGATTTTATGGATGAATGTAGATCTCCTCCCTTAATTGAAACCTCCTTTACTTGACCTCCAATGGGGGAAAGAAGCTAGATCTATGGAAGAAAATGTCTTGATGATGGAATGAAGACTTGAAATGCTTAATGACTTCCTTGCACTTGAATTCTTAATTTTCTTGAATGCCTAGTAATGGATGCCTTCACCAATGAATGCTTTCTCTACACTTGAATCTATTGAATGCACAATGGATAATAGCTTACTTCTTGATCATGAGTTATAATTGATGATTGTAGGTTGTGAAAATGAGAGGATTTCATGCCTTTTATACGCATTTCAAGGCTCAAATTTTGTCAAGGATGACTGCAATTTCACACCTTGGAATAAAATCCCACCATCATGCTCAAAGCTAAATTTAGGCTCAAAAACTCAGTACTAAGTTGAGATGTCAACTTGGTCCCTGGACTAAGTCAATATGTTGACTTGGTCCTAAGACAAAGTTGAGATGTCGACTTGGTTTAGGTAAAGTCACCTCAAAATTTTATGAGATGTCAGGGGAAGTGATAAGGACTGGTGGTAAAAATTATAGCCTGCTAGGAGATCATGACATATCCCAAAATCTAAAAATAAATGCATAGGTCCTAGGTGGAAAATGAATTATGTGATTGGATGGAAAATGGGAAATCATGGAGATAAGTTAGAGACAACCTCAAGTTTAAACAAGATTGAAGGAGGAGGAAGGCCTTAAATATGCATTGAGGTCCTACCATAAGAAACACACTAAAGAAGGCACAAAATGGTCCCAAAATGAGCACAAGTTAAATGATTACTTTTTAGGATGCTACATTTAGCCCCCAGTTTAGCGAGATTATGAGACAAACTCATGCTCATGGAAAAGGAAGAAATAGAAAGAAAGAAATAATGGTGAAGGAGAGATAGATGATCATGGAAAATAGTAAATAGGTAAGAAAACACTAAGTTCAAGGATGTAAGCTCCCAAACCAAGGATCTCAACTCCACATCCATGTACAAGGGCATGAAAATAGAGGAAAACAAAGACAAAAGAGACAACACACAAAAGGGGTTAGTACTAAAAACAAGAATCAAAATCAACTAGTGAAAGAGACCTCAATCATAAATGTCCGATCCACTAATATAATGTCAAGAAAGCTATTGCAAGAGCACAAGTGATCACATATAAAGGATAAGAACATCAAAAAAGATGATGCCAAATCCATGATCAAACCCACTTACATAGCCATGCAAGCATAGAGAGAGAGAGAGAGAGAGAGAGAGAGAGAGAGAGAGAGAGAAGCAAATTGTGTTATACTAAGTGATCCATGGGGAGAGAAAAGGAGACAAGTAGAAAGGCCAGAAAATTGTGCTATGCTTAGTTCCACTCATCTCAAAGAGGAAGGAGAATTGATGGTCTATAAAACTATGTTATGATAGTCAACTCTACCTTGAAACAATTGTGCATGATTATGGCTTAAAAATGTTTTGCGCACACGGGTAGCTTTAAAATGTTTTACGCATAGAGGTGGCTTTAAAGTGTTTTGCACACAGGGGTGGCTTAAAAATGTTTTGCACACAGGGGTGGCTTAGGGATCAGTCTTATGGAAAGCATTGTATCCATGTGGATCCATGAAAAATGATTAGGCCTAAGGAAAGCATTGTCTCCTTAGGGATCAAATAACCAAAAAAGAACTGCATATATAGTACAAGGGAGTTGTATGTATTCCCCCCTCCTTATGATGTAAACTTATGAGACATCATAAGGATGATAATCAAGGATACCTACTTCCAACAACAAGAAGATATAATTAAAGCAATAATGTATTGCATAAACTCAAATAAGAGTGTTGAATCTTATGAACTAGGAAAATAGATGATCATGAAAGGATATTCCACTTGTGGGGAGAGACCCTTGAAAGGAAGATATCTTGGCTGCAAGACATCTACCTTCAAGAAGGGTTCTTGAACAAAGATAACATCTCCAAGACAAAGATGGGAAGAGAACAATAATGCACCCATTTAGCCCCCTATTGCTAGGTTAAAAAGGGATTATTGATGAAGGATGGCATACTTTGAAACACAAAGTAAGGGAATGTGTTTATAATGAACATAGTTTTACAAACAAAGGAGAGCATCTGATCAAGGATTCACACCTCATGTATAAGTGAGAATCTCATATCAAAATGAACAATTCTTTATAGGAAAAGAATGTCACATGATAAACAAATGCCACTAGACTAAAGAAAGTACATCCTTAGAGAAGAGAGGAAAAGAGCATACATGAAACATTGCCCCCAAGTGTTAAGGAAATATATAATATGTAAGACATGCATAATGAAAGTTACTTTGTAATAGGTGCACAATTCAAAGAAAAATAAGTTGCAAACCTAATGTTAAATAGACATGTTTACGCTAGAAAAGACATCACATCACAAAGTAAGTCATCAAGGAAATAAATGAGATAATAACATGGATGATTATTAGTGATATACATGCCCTTTGAGGCATGAAAAATATTGTTAAGATCTTAGGTAAAAAAAACTATCTCATACCAAAAAGGACGTACCATTAGGAATAATTATAAGCCATATAGAGACAAAAAGAGGAGAGATAAGGATGACACATTATGACTACTTAGTGGCCAACCTAATTATACAATATATTCACTTCCAAGCAATGAATAAATTGTAAGGAGGATACTAATCTCATTAAGGAGAAAGATCCTAAACAACAAGTCTATACATGGGAGGACATCATAGTATAAATGAGATGATCAACAAAGAGATAATGGATCCTTGAAAGGAAGAAAGAAATGATGACCCCTTTGCCCCCTAGTTAAGAGAGAAAGATAAATGTTCCTATTATTATGTCCTTAATGTATATTATACAAAAAGGCCTCCATAATGGAGAGTAACATAATAGGAAAAGTACATGCTAAGGTATTTCTTTAATATGGAGAAAATGTAAAATATATGGTGTTAATAGAAGATGACATCTATCAACCAAATATTGAACAAATTGTCTAAACTCAACACAATCAAAAAGAGAATGTTTATTATAATAATAAAAGGAACATGAAAATTCACCATTGATGGATCACTTTAGGTATTCACAGCATCTACAAGGGAATATTATTAGAGAGAATTATACTTGATATCCAAATAGATTTTCTTGGCCAAAGTTGCATGGTCATCAAAAGGCGATGGATCATAAGATGGTATTGGCAAAATAATGTCAAGAAGGGGTTTTTGTTGAGAGAAAATGTTAGCTTGAGGTACATGAAATTCTTTAGGAGGATAAGAAGGAACCTTAAGGCTTTGGTCGCTAAATCCTTGATTTTTGTATTCATGTTGATTAGGTTGTGATGTAGGAGTAGAAAGTGATTCATCTTGAGGTTTGTGGGTGGAAGGAAGAGAGATGGGGATGTTTTCTTTGGGAAAATCATCATTATTATCCTCTTTAGGTAGTGAAGAAGAAAGATTATCCAATATTTTGGAAGAGAAATCATCTAGGAAATATATAACATCTGGATTATGGATAATATTTTGATAGTAATTAACCTATTCAAGAGTACCTATAGGTGTAGGAAAAGGAGATCTAGGTCTCGCTACCACATGATCACTAGGAGCTAGATTTTGAGAGGGAGGAATAAAATTAGGAGGATTAGGCTCATTCATAAAGACCCTTATGTAATCTATGTATTCCATGCATTTTGTTAAAATATGTAGAACTAAACATGTAATATTGATAATGATCATACAATGTGCCTTATAAGGAAGATGTATATTAGTTAATCACATTATGTCATATGCAAGAATACATTGAAAGAATACAAACAAGAAGTTAAGATTCACTCCATGTTTTGATAAAGAGAGGTGAGAAGGAATTTAATGACATAATTAATTACACACCAATCCAATTTAGAGAGTTTTGTGCTAACAAGAACACAACTAGATCTCAAAATAGGAAAAATAAGAGCAATCAAATCAATGTATACAATGTAGATCTAAAATCTAACACCAAAATCAGAATGGAAATGTAATGTGTCGGGTTCACCATATAGTATAATAAGAAATGGTATGCAATGCTAAGAGTGTCTAGATCCCAAATCTAACATACAAAAAATACAAAACCTCCAACAAAGTGAATTCGATTAGCACAACTAAGATGGTAAGGGTGTCAATGCGAGATCTACACAATGTAGGATTTTGAATTCCTTATGTAGAAATGATAAGGAAATGTGAATTTGGTCTATGAAATTAAGTGCAAGAGGAAAATAGGAGGAATGAACTCACCTTCAAAAAACAAGACAAAGATTTACCTTCATATATAAATTTGATTGTCATTGGAATGTTATAATAAACTATAATTCCGGATCTGGGAACTTGATGCCTTTAACTGACCACTATGTAAATTTCAGCCAAAAAGTGTAGAAACATGTCAATTTTTTAGGACTATGTGGAGATCTTGACTTAGTCCTAGTAGCTCCAAATCAAATGAAGATTTCCAAGGGATTGCGACTGTGTTTGTGCCTTCCAGATCCATATGTGCAACTTTGCAACTTGTTCCTACACACACAAAGAAGGGGGGAGGATGAGGGGAGGATTTTGCCTCAATCGAACCTCTATTTAGGAAGCAACGTGGAATTGAAATAAATGAAATCAAAAGAGTGTTTTCATGTAGAAAATATCAGATCTAAATAATTGATGATATCATACCATGTAGATTTGTTTTTCTCTTAGAATGTAATCAAGTATGTTGATGCAATAGCTTCAACTCAACACAAAAACCAAAAGGAAATCATGTAAGACAAAACCTCATGTAGTAGATGTTGTAATTCGCCACAATGTTGGGTCAGGGAAGAAAGAGAAGAAGAAGAAGATTTGATGGATGAATGTAGATCTCCTCCCTTGATTGTGGCCTCCTTTTCTTGACCTCCAATGGGGGAAAGAAGCTAGATATATGGAAGGAAATACCTTGATGATGGAATGAAGACTTGAAATTCTTAATAGCTTCCTTACACTTGAATGCTTAAAAATGGATTCCTTCACCAATGGATGCTTTCTTTACACTTGAATCTCTTGAATGCACAATAGATAATAACTTGGTTTTTGATCATGAGTTGTAATTGTGGATTGTAGATTATGAAAATGAGAGGATTGGATGACTTTTATACACATTTCAGGGCTCAAATTTTGTCAAGGTTGACTGCAATTTCACACCTTGGAAGAAAATCCCACCATCAAAATTCGGGCCAAATTTGGGCTCAAAAACCCAAGAATAAGTCGACATGTCAATTTTGTCCAAGTAAAACCACCTTGAAATTTGTTGGGATGTTAGGGAAAGTGATAAGGAGTGGTGGTAAAAATTACAACCTTCTATGAGATCATAGCAAATCCTGAAATCCAAAAATAAATGTGTACGTCCTAGGTGGAAAATGAATTGTGATTGGATGGAAAAATGGGAAATCATGCATAGAAGTTAGAGGAAACCTCGAGTTTAAACAAAACTAAAGGAGGAGGAAGGCCTTAAATATTGTATCATATGAACTGGTGAGTAGTGCTATGTAGGAGGATTACTCACCAAATCAAATGGGAGTGGGGGTCCTATGATACATTACGAACATCCCCAAAGGCTCACCCTCAAACCCAAATCAGATAAGAATAGTCCAAAATGATGAAGGTATGCTAATTATAGATATATATTTGAATATGGAGTGTGGGGGTAGATTCCTTTAATGTTAAGATGCATATGATATGTAAAATGATATGCAAATCTATGAAAGGAAAGCAAACTATGATAAATTAAATGAAAACTAAAAGGATATGATATCATATCTTATACATAAAAGTAAATGCAGGATGAAAGGAGGAATAATGAACTGACATTGAAGCTAGGAGAGGACGAACAAACTTTAGATCTGGAATTGAGTGTCGCGGAACTATCAGAATCATAAATGGTTATGGATCTAGCACTCTAAGACATGTGACCCTTAGCTGGGGAAATTTATGAATCCAAAGGAATATTCCAAACAAATTTGACCTTGTGCAAGAAATTCAACCTAGTCATAAAGACTCAAAATCTAATGAATTCTGTGAAGGATCTGCCACTAATTTTGAAACTCGCAAAATCAAGATCCGAAAACCTGAAAACTTGTTCCTGCAGACAAGTAGAAGGGGAAAAGGTTGTATAAAAGGGTTTACCTTGGTCAAGCCCCTATATAGGAATCAACCTTGAAATGAAATAGAAATTGAATAAGTATTGTAAACAAGATAAATTTCAGATTTACAACACATTAGAAACCCTCATGAATGGATGTAGAAATTAGTCAAATCGACAAAGGTGCTTGAAATGTATGTAGAATCAAGGATGCCTTCAAAAATGCATGGATCTACACTTTCCAAATCCTAGATCTTCAAATAAATGTATGCTTTAAATCTTGAATGGATAAGAGGAATGGATCTTCTTTCTTGCTTGATAATTCCTCTACTTGGCCATCATGGGAGAGAAAATTGTAGCATTGAGAGAAGATTTCCTTTGCTTGGAGATCTTGAATAAATGGAGACTTGGAGATATTCAATTGGATGTTAGTCTTCAAACATTGAATCCACCACTTCAATTACACAACTTCAAATCTTGTTTGCACTTGAATATCTTTCTCATGTATATTATGGATCATGGATTTCAAAATAAGAGGGGAATAGCCCCTTTTATACTCATTTTGGAATTCAATATTGTTTGGCCGACCACAAATAAAGATTAGGAAGAAAAACCTCTGCATCCATCCTGGATCCCACTTAAACACAATTCCCTAGGACAAGGTTTAATTGGGTCAACCTTGTCCAAGACAAGGCCAACTTAGTTCAACCTAGTCCTGGCATTGATAATTTCAAAGCAGATCCGGGTCTTGGGAAGTGTAAAAAGTTTCAGGGAGAGAAAATAAAAGTTGTAGGAAATCAAGTATAAATACATTCGGATCTTGAAATCACTAAAATGGGGTCTAATAGGTCCTAAAGACATCTAGTAATAGGTGATAAATTTTTAGGATGATACAAATATGCATTGAGGTCCTACCATAAGAAACACAATAAAGAAGGCACAAAATGGTCCCAAAATGAGCACAAGTTAAGTGCTTACTTTTTAGGAATATACATAAATAATTATTTTAGATTAATTAATTGATGAGTGTGGCTTAATGTAATGTTGATAATAAATGTTGAGAAATAATGGCATTTGGCTTAATAATAAAAGACTACTATAAAAGTTTTGAATGCATCTATGGAGATATCTATATTGAAGTTGTTATTTATAATGGATGAGCATTTATATATATAGAAACCAAGAAATAAATATCTTAGAATAAGGCAACCAACAGATTACTGAAAAAATGCTTAAAAAATTTATCTACAACTAAATAAAAAACTATTTACAACTTACTACAAAATTGTTACAAAGCATTTATCTACAACTGATTACATAATTGTTAACTTGAGTACAAAGTGCTACTAATAGAAAAGAGAATTTACATCGGTAGGTATTTGCATGCATTTTGTAGCACATTTACATTAAGCAGACCTCTGTTCATGCTAAAATTGTAAAACCTAATGCTTGGTTTGCTGAAGTTGCTAAAATCTTAGTATTCTTCTTGCAAAGCTTTTGGGATTATGAAAGAAGAAAAGCCACTTGGAGGAGTATGCTAGAGTAAGGCCTTAGAATATCAATTCCATGGTGAATAATTTTTATAAAACATAATAGTACATCTATTATGCAAAATATAATTGAAAATCATTTATCTAATAGAGTCTACAACCAAGTTATTATGCATTCCAAAACCAAAAATGGCTTCTTTCTAGCTCAAATCATGGTGAAATATTGCAAAAAAAATCCTATCACATCAATCCACTATTTTTTTTTTCTATTGCATATCAAAGGAACAAAAAGAGGTTACATCAAGAGTTTATGAGATATTACAATAAGGCTGGAATGATCTATACAGCCAAGTCAAAAAGTGACTCAAAATAACATTTATTGTATACATTAGTTACATATTATACTAACTGGTGGTGCAACAACATAGAATTCATTTCGGGGGGTCATCATGGTCAACATCAGATGCATTAGAATCTGGGGACACAATTGTGTAACCTATAATTTCATGTCTCCCAACTACTGCCTCTGAAACATTTGTTGTTCCTATGTTATCCTCTTTTAGTTGCTGAAGAAACTCAGAAAGAAGGCTATTGAATTCTGATCTAGCCTTTTTGGTTGTGTAACCATGAGTTATTTCTTCATTATAGATTGTGCCTTTTCCCTCCCTCATAATCTGGAGGAATTTGTCTTCTTTCATCTTTAGAAAAGCAATGACCTACATGGAAATATTAAAATAAATGATTCTACTGAGAGACTCGGTAAGATTCCTAGCCTTCCCTGCCAACACATCATTATTCATGGCTTTCCAAATATTCCATAATATCACATAAGAAATTAATGACCAAAAGGAATCAAAAAACTTGTTGTTGTTAATGTTTCCTGATAATAGGTCTAGAGCATTAAATTGGGTATTATAGGATAGACCAAACATATTCCAAATTTCAGATGCAAACAAACATTCAAAAAAACATGGTGGATAGATTCAGGATGTCTACAGACAATGTAGAGGTTAGGTTCTCCTCTGAGTTTCTTGAAAGGAAGTTTGTGAAGAAATAGCCTCCAAAGAAAACAAGTAACCTTGGGTTCCACAGGTCCTGACCACAAAGTAGCAAAGAATGTGTTCCAGTCATGGAGGGGAGCATTAAGATTCCATTTAAGATTTGCATGGGTAAGGATCTTAGGACCATGGGTGAGTTTTTGGTAAAGATATTTTCTATTGACCTGGTGTAGTGAGGAGGTGTCTAACCAAGTAAGCTGGAATGAGCAATTTTTATTGGAGCAACATGATGTTACTCTCCCCAGAGTATTGAGTGCAGCAAAAAGTACTGCACGGGTTCTCCTTTGAGTATGAGGAAGGTTGAAGTCTGAGGCTATTTTTTCCCAAGGGATCAATATTTCCTTGTGGAGTATATCTTGAAAGCATCTAACTCCTTTATCTTCTCACTTTCTAGCAGAGCACCCTTGCAGGAGATCCAAAGGTTTTCCATTATGTTTAAGATTCCACCAAACTGATTTGGTACTGCATATCACTCCATTCCCTTCCAGTGGGTCAGTGTTGTAGAGATACTTACTAACATAGCTCCATGCTTTCCATATTTATTTGAAGACATTAGGTCCTTGGACACTAATTTTTCACTCGAGTCCCAACAGATCAGTGTAACACAACATGCTCCATTGCTTGGCTTTACAAGGATGAGCTCTAATAAGGTTATTTCTCACTAATACCTTCCATGTCTCATCACCTACTAAGGCTTTTGCAATACATTTGGCTGCTAGGAAAATGCCTTGAGTCTTGAGATCCTTAAGTCCTATGCCTCCCCATCTCTTTTCTTTGGTACACCAAGCCCACGGAACTGCATGATGCTTTTTATTGCCTCTGCTATCCATCCAAAGAAAGTTTTTGATGATTTTTTGAATCTAATCAAATTGGTTTTGGTTAAAGAGCCAAGGTGAGGAGTAGAAGATAGGATAAGAGGAGAGAATTTTCTAACAAACTTGTACTCTCCCTGGGAAGGACAGTATGTTACTATTCCATTTTCCAAGTGTATTGTTTATCCTGTCTTTGATCCAATTCCACATATTATTAATGTTTGGTTCTACTGCGAAAGGTATCCCTAGGTACTTGACAATTTGGTTGGGTCCTCCCCACTCAAGATCATATTTGCTCCACCAAATAGGGGGTGAGTTTCCCACCCCAACATAACATATTTAGTAATGGAAATTTTACTACCTGAAGCCTGACAAAATAAATCTGGTTTAACCATAAGTCTATCCTTATTTTCTTCCTCTAGGTTCATGAGGATTGTTGCGTCATCTGCAAACTGGATATCAAACACCTCTTCACCATTTGGAATAACCACACCTGCAACTCTGGGGGAAAAGGTGTCATCCCTAAGAAGGTAGTGTAGAGAGTTTGCGGCTATAACAAAGAGTGACGGGGCAAGAGGACACCCCTGCCTGATGGACCTGGTTAGTTCAAAGACTCTTGATCTTACCCCATTAACTTCTATAGCTTCCACAACACCATTTAGTAGTGTGTAAGCCATTTTGAAGAAGGATTCTGGAAACCCCAGGTTGTCTAGCATACAAAGGATAAAATTTCATTCAATTTTGTCATAGAATTTTTCATAGTCAATGAGAAGCATAGAACTGTGCTGACCTATTGACTTGGCCTAGTCTAGTGTTTCCCAACATGTAAAAAGGTTTTCTAGTATGTATCTCCCCTTGGAAAAACCTATTTGGATCCTATTGATCACCTTAGGGAGCAGATTGGCAATCCTAAGAGCCAGAGATTTGGCCAATATCTTGTATCCCATATTGAGAAGGTAATTGGCCTCCAGTTTTTGATGAGTAGTTTGTCCCCATCTTTGGGAATAAGTTTAATCAGTCTTGAATTGAAAAAAGGGCCCAAGGTCCCAGTATCAAAAGCCTCTCTATAGGTCTTGAGCAGGCTGTGGTTTATTCATTCTATATTGTTTTTGAAAAATTCAACAGTTAGACCATCAGGGCCAGGGGCCTTGTCATTGGCCATACTCGATATAACACCTCTGATTTCATCTAATGAAATCTCTCTCCCTACCTTATCTGCATCTTCCTTATTAACCTTCCTTGGGATGATACTTTTGACCTTTTGTCTAGCTGAGTCCATAGCAGTATTATCCTCTGAGGTGAAAAGTTGGCTATAAAACGAAGAGAAGGTGTTAACTATGTCTTCTTGAGTTGTAATATCAACCCCTTGCTCCCCAATACAAGTAATATTGTCTTTGACCTCCTTCTTCTTTGGGGTTTGAAAAAATAATTTAGATCCTATGTCTCCCAAGTTAAGCCAGTTAATTCTTTCTCAAACTCTGGCCCCCTAGTTTTGGTCAATTGAAGGTTTCTGAGTGCCTCTTTACATAGCATAACATTATCTAAGAGAAAAGGATCATGAGGTTGATTTTGAATGAGTAGTTCTGCTTCTTGGAGCTCCTCAACTAGCCTAAACTCGCTCCTCTTACCATCCTTAGCCTTCTTCTTTCCTACAATTTTAAGCATGGTCTGTCAGGACTCAGTGGTTTGATTCCATTTGTCAGTTTCAGAGTTATGTTATGTAATTTCTTCATTAAACTAGGAAATTATCTTGATGGAAGCTAGAACATCAGGTTCGTTAAGGAGAGAAGAGTTCAGGGCAAACCCTGTCTTCTTGACTAGATTACTGTTTTGCTTAGAGATCAGCTGAATAGAGGTGAGGATTGGATGGTGGTCAAAAAGGGTGAAAGAGTGGACTTTGACAAAATTGTTTAAAGGAGTGGGGGGGCAGCTGAATATCTATTTGTTCATATAGATTCTATCAATCCTAGAGTAGATCCTTCTCTCACCTTTTTGATAATTAGACCAAGTGAACCATATGCCTTTCGATTCACTTTTTCTGTTCGCCAGGGGGTCAAAAAGATTCAGCTTGGAAATCACTCTATTCCAGAAGATCATCTCATTACCCTTCCATTCAAATCTCACACCACCTAATTTGTCTTGGGCCCTTTCAATCATATTGAAATCCCCAAGAACCACCCAAAGAATATTCTCTAATTCAAAGATCCATTTCCAAAGCTCAATCTTGTCATTATGGTCACTAGGAGCATAAATTGAACAAACACCAAAGGTACTGTCGGCTCCTTTAAAAATGATCCAAACTGCCCTATTGCAAGGGGAGAAACCACATTTTTGGACTGCTTTCCTCCACCTAGGCCCTACAAGGATAGAGGTACCCCCTTTTCCCTTTTGTTTTTTGGTGGAGAAGGCCTCTACATATTTCCAAATGCATTTTAATGCTATATCAAGAGAGAAACCTACTGCCTTAACTTCTTGTATCATAAGAATATCAATGTCCTTATTAATAAGAAGAAACCTCTTAACAACATATTTCTTGTTAGAGGATTCCAAGCCTCTGATGTTCCATGATGAAAGGTTTAGCTCCATGGAGCATTTTACTTACTAGTATCATCTATTGGAGCCTTAAAGCTCCTGAAACAATGGGGGATATCCTTCCTTAGAGCTTTGAATGGTTCAGGGTTTCCACTCAAGTTGGGGTGCCTACCACTCTTATTCTTGATGATAACCCCTTCTAATCCTTCCAATGGGGATATTCTCATAGGTTTTCTAGCTTTCTTCCTTTTCTTAATGTCATCTGAGGTGAAGATGTAACGCCCCGCCAAGCAACCCGAGAGGACAAGACATAAAACCTCTTTAAGATGCAAGTAATAGTTTTTTTTGTTTAACTAGAATAATATTCATCATTATACTTCATATCAACAAAATAAAAAATACTTTTCTACACTTGAATGCAAGATTTATTCAACTTAAGTCCTCACAGGTTCCCTAACGTCGATACTAAAGCAACATTATCTAAATCATTTACATGCATAAGATATCCATTGAATTATGAGCTTAAAAGATCTACATTAATTTTAATGCACCAAGGTAAAGTTTCCTAACTTGTTAATGCATCAGTTGATAAAAGGAATAATGATGTTAGATGATTAACTTATGTTTTGGAAAATTTACCTTGGTGCATAAAAATTAATGTAGATCTTTTAAGCTCACAATTCAATGGATATCTTATGCAAGTAAATAGTTTAGATAATGTTTCTTTAGTAGCGACGTTACGGAACCTGTGAGGACTGAAGTTGAATAAGTCTTGCATTCAAGTGTAGAAAAAGTATTTTTTTTTATTTTGGTGATATGAAGTATAATGATGAATATTATTCTAGTTAAACAAAAAAAAATTATTACTTGCATCTTAAAGAGGTTTTGTGTCTTGTCTTCTCAGGTTGCCTCGCGGGGCGTTACAAAGTTCAATTGGTGGTTAGCAATATGGTTGGAGAGTTAGAGACTGATGGTAATTGCTTGGTCAGGGCAGTTATTGATTGATACTGAAAAATATAGAGAGATCAATATTAAGCCGCCAATAGCTAATCGTTGGGTCACAGGTTATCAAGATAGGCAAGTGCCAAACATGTGAAGATGTAAATGTGCGAGTAAATCAGATGGTGCCACATTGAAGTCAAGGATGTCATGGAGTAATTAAGGGCATGATTTGTTAGTTATGAGGCAATTATTTGCCAGGTGGAGTTCTAGTCAGTATATGCGTGCATGTGGAACAATTTTAGAGCATTTTTATGGGTTTTTCTACCTTTTATGCATGTTATTGATAAAATATAAGGATGGGTTCTATTTTTTGAGTTATATGGAAGTTCAACGTCAGTTCATGTCCTATTTTTGTGATTTTTCTCTTCCATCCAACCCTGTGAGATATTTTGAGGATTGAAAGGAGAAAAGGAGGTGGAGTAACACTTCAGTTAGAGTTTAGATCATATCAGTTATTCATGCAGTTACCTTTGGAGTTGATGCAAGTCTTTCTATAAGGCTTTAGCTTCTACTCTTTTGGAGGATTTCTTCTTTTTTTCCTTTTTTGCACATTGTGAAAAATTGAGCATGATTGTATTGAGCATTTTTTCATGGTTTGTAGTAGAGTTTCCATCATTACTGAATATAGACTACAAGTTTCCTTCTCAATTTTGTTGCATTGAATTGTTTATTGTACGTATTTGGTGTGATATTGTGTTAATAAATTTATTTTATCAAGCTTATTTAAGTTTTAGATGCAATATTTGGGTAACTCATATGTAGATCTATGATTGTCTCCCATTTGTATACTAGAAATTGAGAAAACATCATATTTTTTCCTTTCAAGGTGTCGAATACTGAGCCCTGTCATAAGAATCTCTTTTGCATATAGTATCTAATTGAGTTTGTGAGAAAATTGGTGTCTTTAGGAAGTGATTTTATGAGGATTTACCATTGCATGTCATATTGGTATTCATTTGGTGCATCACCCATTAGTTTATAGGAGTTTCATTTCACAAGCAATCTTTCTTCCCATTTTCCCGTCAAATCATAAAAGTTTCAAGTAAATATCAATAAGGAACCACCCTTTTAATCCCAAAGATTCTGTCTCAAACATGTCTCCCACCTTTGAGATTGTTTCCATGTTACGACAGGATAGCTAGATTTCACATCTTTCTATAAGATCAAATCCTGATCGCTAATAATGACAAGGTAGACAAGCATGATCAAAGGGATATGAAGAGAGAAGGAAAAGAAAAGGAGGAAAAGTTGTATGCAGAACCACAAGAAGAGGAAAATAAGAAATAAGAACACCAAGATTTAAAATATGGGATCTACTTCAATAAGATCCAAATGAAAGTCAAAGGGACTTGCTCCTCCTTCTTAAAACTAAGATGTAGAAGGATGCATCACTCCATAAGAGATACATGAAGATATGATTAAAGATGGATTGATGCATGAATGATACTACTCAGGGGGAGTAGTAAGCATGGTAAGGGAAATGTATCTAATAAGAAGTTGAATAATTTACAGTGAGATTAAAGGAGGTGAAGGAATCATTGAGTTAAGTGGTTGATCAGTGTATGGATGTCACAGAGGTGTATATTTTCAAGAAAGCAAGATGAAATAGTAGAAGCAGAAAAGGAAAAGGAAGTAGACATTAATATGATAAAGAAAATTCCTAAGAAAAGTTGTTACACCTTTTTGATTGATGTAAAAGGGGGAGAGATATAGATGTGAAATAATATGAAGGATGGAGATAAAGTACACAAGAGAAGTACAATTGATGATCAGATAAGAAGAGAACGAAGGCAGTCGATCAGAGAAGAAGATAAAGAAGGAAGTTGATAAAATTAAGAGATACAAGTTGTATCATATTAAAATGGAAGCACTTCCATGTTAAGAAAATTTAGCCCTCCTTGGGGGATTTTTTTGACCACCATCATATCACCCCCTCATTTCTGCATCATCCCCTACTTTTGTGCCTATTTAGGACCCTGATTGGGCCTCTCCGGGCACCTTCTATCGCACCTGACACATTTTCCAGGGGTTCTGACCCCCTGGGTCAAGGTTGACCTTGACCTTGACCTAGGTCAGGGTCAACCTTGACTTTGACCTAGGTCAGGGCTGACCTTGACCTTGACCTAGGTCCCCCTTTCAAATCTGGAAGTCTGTCGGCTGCCGGGGGTCATCCAAAATTCATTTTTCCCGCTTGTGGGTCGGCTGTTTCGGGTTTCGAAGTGATGATTCCTAAATTATATTTAATATAGGTCATCTTCTAGGTGCATGGTTATAAATGGAATTTAATTCTCCTATCTCGGCCTCTCTAGAAGATTGTGCCCTAGTTTTATATAAAAGGGAGCCTTTCTCATTTTCTCGAAGTTCTCTATCTAAGCCTAAGCATTATGAATCATCAACCAAGTAAAAAGAGGTGATCAAGAAAAAAGTTCAAGCATCCATTATTATACATGTTCTCAAGTTCTAAAGGTGTTCAAGTCTTCCTCTAAAGCATTCAAGTTCTCCATTGAAGATCAAGGATTCAAGCTTTCAAGCCTTTGAAGGGATTTGGTTCCAACATTCAAGATTCATCATTTAAACCCTAGATCTAGCCATCATGGTGGTGTGATATTCCTTCAAGATCCTTTGTGCATCCTCAAACACTCATTAATTCTCTTCAAGGTGGATTCCAAGCATACAATCATGCAAATTTATGGTTTTTATTGAGTCCAATCTTTCATATTTACATAATTGCTTACATTTGAATTACATTGGCATATCTATTGAATATCATAGCTTCATTGTTAGATTCAATTCTACTACTTGCTAGCATTCTTATTTAAATTATTGATTTCAAGGTTAATTCCTAAATCTGGGTTTGACTAAGGCAAACCCCTCCCCCCAACAAACAAGCCTCTTTTTCTTGCAGGTACAGGTTCAGGTTTGCGGATTTGAGGGCAAATCTAGATACCCTTTTCGACCCATTTTTGGGATCCATGAACAGATTTTTTGTCAGACCTGTGTAGGTCAAGGTCAAGATTATTGGGTCAGGGGTGACATTTGTGGGTCAAGGTCAACCTTTTTCTCAATATGGTGTCCGATCGGAAAAATATTTCTAGGTTTTGTCTGTCTCTACGTATCTATTCTAGATCAGGCTTAAGATTTTCCAGAAACAGACTACAGACCTCCGAAAATAGCATTCTTCAGATCTGTAATATTTCAAGGTTAGTGCATTTCTCCTATCCATTTCAATTAAAATCCTTAATCATTCTAAATCTATCACACATTTACATTCATTCACACACATTTTAAGAGGGAAACCTAGGATCTCCTTCTTTATTCTTATTTCCAATAGATTGATTCATTTATGCATTGATCCTTT
>MU227927.1:2922075-2966369 GCA_018584345.1 Thuja plicata
GCAATGAGTTATATTTCAATCCTATTTTCTCTAAATAACATTTATGTTCCTATTATGGAACTCCATATTATGTAAACAATGTTAGCCTAATATTTGGGGGCTTGTTGTCTTGCATAGTATTGTGAGAAATATAATAGGTCCCCTTTCACCTTTGTTCCCACACTTGGTGGGCAAGGATGCCATCTCCTTCTTTTTTTTCTTTCCAGGATTCACTTTTCCCTTGGTTAAGTAGTATCTATCTATTATGTGATATCCAACATACATGAAATTTTTTGGTTTGCATTAAGGATCTATGCCTTTGATTATAACCTATTTCATTGTTTGACATTGGGTTTCCATGGTTGATAAATCTCTCACCTTGGAAACTGAATAATGTGTTATCCCTCATAAGGGTCACTTTTTCACTTCTCACATGATATGTCTTTGCTACAATATCTCTTGATATAATTTGATATATCCCTTGCTTTCACACCTAGGGGGCAAGGTATTTTCCTTCTTCCTCTATATAAGGATCTACTTTCCTTAGCTTAGTGGCATTTGTTTATCATATAACATTATTTCCTTATAAAGATGTATGTTTTTTAGTATGGATACCCTCTTATATGGGAGGTGATTGTCCTAGGTCATCACCTCTTCTTTATTTTGCAAACTATGCTCTTGATAAACTCTTTTCCTTGCTTTGGTTAAGAGTTTGACTCCTTCATTCCGAGATTCCTCTTCCTCTTCATCGCAGGGGGCTAGATGATTGAATCTTGGGTCCCTCTTTTCTTTAAAAGATGACATTTTATCCTAAGCACTCCTCTATGGTGGGGGTCTTGATGATAAGATCTCTTCCTCTTTGAGGATCCTTTTTCCATGTGTGACATATCCATTTCATGATTATCTATGCTCTTAGAGGTAAGGGTCAATACTCTTTTCTAAGGATATAGTGTATATTATTGTTAAACTGGATATCTCCTTACCTTGTGAAGTAGGTATCCTCTTTTCTCTTTCTTATCCTGCCTAGTGGGTAGTCATGATAAGGAGCGGGCATATACAGGGTCTCCCTTGTACTATAGTCTACATTAATTTACATTGTGTGGCATGCTAAATCCTCAGAAGATAACACACATAAGTTGCTAAATCCTGAAGGGACACGCATTTTTACTTTTATTTTCGCTAAATCCTTGGAAGGTAATGCACATAAGTTGCTAAATCCTGAAGAGATACACACCCTTTTCAATTTTTCAATATTCTAAGTCCTTGGAAGGTAATGCACATAATTTTCTAAATCCTAAAAAGACACACATTTTATATTCATAGTGATACAAGAATGTGGATCTATGGATATTTTCAAAAGCCATCAGAAGATGCATTACAATTACAAGCACAGTTTATGGGTGAACCTATTGGGCTCTCCCTCCTTGGTGATTCATAGTAAGGTGGGCATCTTACTAGGAAAGGTAATCACTATCTCTTTTCTCTCTTTTTCGCTTTCATGCTAGTAGGATTAGATCATGAAGCTATGTTATCTATAGTCTTGTTCTTGTCTTGCTTATGTAATCATATATTCTTCCTATGATTGATTTCTCTTTACTTCCATATATTTATGCATGTATTTTGAGTTATAATCCTTGGTATAGGGACTCATATCATTGACCTAGTGATGTTCTACATCGTTGCGATCCACCAGAGTCTTTCTTCTAACTTTACCAAAAGCATGTTCGATTTCCATACTTCTGCTAAAGTGGGGGCTTAATGTATCATCTTAAAATGGAAGCACTTCCATGTTAATAACATTTATCCCTCCTTGGGGGATGTTTTTGACCACCATCATATCATCCCCTCATTTCTGCATCATCCGCTACTTCTGTGCCTGTTTAGGACCCTGATTTGGCCTCTCCGAGCACCTTCTATCCCACCTGGCACATTTTCTAGGGGTTCTGAACCCCTGGGTCAAGGTTTACCTCGACCTTGACCTAGGTCAAGGTCGACCTCAACCTTGACCTGGGTCCCCCTTTCAAATCTGGAAGTCTGCCGGCTGCCGGGGGTCATCCAGTATTCAGTTTTCCCGCTTCCGGGTCGGCTGTTTCGAGTTTTGAAGCGATGATTCCTAAATTATATTTAATATAGGTCCTCTTATAGGGGAATGGGTCTAATTGGAATTTAATTATCCTATGTCAGCCTCTCTAGAAGATTGTGCCCTAGTTTCATATAAAAAGGAGCCTTTCACTCTCATTTTCTCTAAGTCCTATATCTAAGCCTAAGCATTATGAACCATCAACCAAGTAAGAAGAGGTGATCAAGAAAAAAGTTCAAGCATACATTGTTCTACATGTTCTCAATTTCTCAAGGTGTTCAAGACTTCCTCTAAATCATTCAAGTCCTCCATTGAAGATCAAGGATTCAAGTTTTCAATCCTTTGAAAGGATTTGGTTCCAACATTCAAGATTCATAATTTAAACCCTAGATCTAGCCATCATGGTGGTGTGATCTTCCTTCAAGATCCTTTGTTCATCCTCAAACACTCATTAATTCTCTTCAAGGTGGATTCCAAGCATACAATCATGGATATTTATGGTTTCTATCGAGTCCAAGCTTTCATATTTACATACTTGCTTACATTTGAATTGCATTGGCATATCTATTGAATATCATAGCTTCATTGTTAGATTCAATTCTACTACTTGCTAGCATTCTTATTTCAATTATTGATTTCAAGGTTAATTCCTTAATTTGGGTTTTACTAAGGCAAACCCCTCCCCCCAACAAACAAACCTCTTTTTCTTGCAGGTACAGGTTTAGGACTATGGATTTGAGGGCAAATATGGATACCATTTTCGACCAACTTTCGGGATCTATGAACAAATTTTCTGTCGGACTTGTGCAGGTCAAGGTCGAGATTATTGGGTTAGGGGTGACATTTGTGGGTCAAGGTTGACCTTTTTCTCAAGACAGTGTCAGATCAGAAAAATATTTCTGGGTTTTGTCTGTCTCTGCGTTTTTGTTCTAGATCAGGCTTCAGATTTTCCAGAAACAGGCTACAGACCTCCAAAAACAACATTCTTCAAATCTGTAATATTTCAAGGTTAGTGCATTTCTCCTATCCATTTAAATTCAAATCCTTAATCATTCTAAATCTATCACACATTTGCATTCATTCACACACATTTTAAGAGGGAAACCTAGGATCTCCTTCTTTATTCTTATTTCCAATAGATTGATTCATTTATGCATTGATCCTTTTTTGGGTTGATCAGTTTGGATCCTTCCTTTGTGCATTTGAGAATAAAGGGGAATTTCTTATTTATCCCTCCACTCTAAACATTAAATGTAAGGTAATAAGTGATTTGAGTATCAAAACACTCTTATTCTACTAACATCATTTTTCTTCTTTACACGAGTTTATGTATACTTGCACGTAAGAAATAAGTGATCCAAGAAGTGTGATGTGTATCTAAGAAGTAGAAAATGATGGAGAGAAGAGTGTGTAATAATAATGGAGAAGGATGTTAAAAGTTCCTATGATAAAAAAAATTGCATAGATGAAGTCGCACACATAGAGAAATCATGTTGGACATGTTTACTATGTTCACCGAAAGTTACAAAAGGTTTCATGATGATTTGTATAGGTAACCGGGTTACAAAAGGTGACTGGCAAACTAGGTGATAGACTTTGTTAATAGGAAGACAGAAAGAAGTTCGTTGTGCATAATAGAGTGAGAATTTTATGGAGTGAACCTAATAGTGTATTGGAGACATACTCAGGTGTCTTCAACTCAGAGGGATTGTACTGCAAAGGTCCGCAAGGCACAATCTTATTATCTCAGGGACTTGTTGACAGTGTTATTTAAGTGGGATGGAAAAGAGATGGCATATCCAATGGTTGTGGTGGATTTGAATGTTTGAGTGTTTTTCATGGTTCTATAGGATGTTCTTGAAGTATGTGCTTGATGATATGGTGATACAAATGGATCCAAAGGATCATATTGGTGGAAGTTTTATTCAATGATAATATTTTTACTATTGTTCATGTTCTTGGCCGACTTAGTTGGTAAATCATGTTGCGCAAGTGGTAAAATATGAAATCTGGGCAATTTATGATATTATGGAGGTATTTATAGGTGGTGTCATGTTCTTGGATGACTTAGTTGGTAAATCATGTTGCGCAAGTGGTAAACTATGAAATCTAGGCAATTTATGATCTCGAGGAGGTAGTTATAGCTGGTGGTTATGATTTAGTGGTCAGAGATGGATTTTAATCAAGAAATATGGTGCATTGATTGAAGAACTAGTGAATTAGGTTTTGTCGGCCTAGTTCTTGGTATAAAATGATGAATTAGGGCAAATTCAAGGTGCAGATTGTGGATGCAGATGCTAGAGGTGGATAGCAAAGGGACATCCTAATGGGAATGAGAAGTGTTTCAACAAGGGGTTGAAAAGAGATCTGCATTGTGCTACATTGGAGTTGTATCAGAAATGAGGTAGAAGTCACTTACATAGTTCAAATTTTTTTTGTATGGATCATTGTAGTGATCAGATTGTAATGAAGTGAGCCTTCCTTAGGGTTGTAGCCTAAGGATTTTTATTTGAGCAGTGAGCCTAAATGCATGTGCATTCCTCATACATTGCAATAAGGTTATACTTTTAATAAGGTATTTTCTTATTGTGGGTAATCAACTGTGATTTTTCCCCTAACAGGATTTCCATGATAAAAAACTCGTGTCAACTTGTGTGGATGTGTTTTTGATTTATATATGCATGCATGTTTCATTCTCCATTTATTCAGATACAATTTAAGGGTTCTCAAGTTTGAGTTTTTTTAGATTTAAGGGTTCGTGGTTTATGCTTTTGGTAACAACTAATTCACTGCCCACTCTTAGTTTTTCATTGACATAATATTAAAAATTAGTATTAGAGCTTTGGTCCCTTGAAGGAAGCCTGACAGCTTGAGGGAGATCAGATATGACAACTTATAAGAAGGACAGTCCTAGGTTTGAAGGGAAAAATAGCCTATATGGAAAGGACAAGTGATCACTCATCTAAGGTGCATTGGAGAAGAATATTGGACCATCACAAAGAAATCCTACACTCCTCCTACAAATCTATCTCCAGGTACACCAAATGAGAAGAAGCAGTTTGAGTACAATATCAGAGAACAAGAAGCACTACTAAGTGCTCTATCAGATATAGAATATACAAATGTGATAAAATTAGAGACTGCTCATGAGATATGGACAAACATGGATACTATTCATGAAGGAGATGCATGTGTCAAGCGATCCAAGCTATAAATCCTAAAAGGAAGGTATGAATCTTTAAGAATGTTTGAGGATGAGAACATTAACTCTTACATGTGTAAATATAACTAAATTGTTTTGCAACATCAGATGCGTTGGTGGTGTATTAGATGAAGGAGATATTATTCCAAATGTGTTGAAATTGTTTCCTCCTTCATATAAAATCAAAGTTTCTACTATTGAAGAAATCAAAACTATTGTTGTTCTGACAAGAGATACATTTGTTGGTAAGCTCTCTACTTTTGAAATGAGTGAGTTTGGTGATTATCTACCCAAAGTTGACTCAACCGTCAAAGATATTACATCAAGAAGAGAAATGCATAGATCAGATCAAGGTGAAGGATCTACAAGGAGGGTGTCAAAGTATGAAAAATTAATGAAATAACTTGAGGTAGAAGAAAGAGAGATTCAATAAATAGAAGCACTGGTTGCACAGATACTATTTGTTATGCCCTGCATACCCGTCCCTACATTTTGTAGGAAAAATGTTGGGTCCCCTTTTTTTTTGCTTTTGTTTTTCCTTGGTTTCCTTTTTGTTTCCTTTTGTTTCCCTCCAGGCTTTGCTTCCACGAGGATCATTTCTCTTTCTTTTGGTTCTCTTTCCTCTAGGACCCAGTCCCAAAGTGTGTTTGTCTTTTGAGTCAGCTGGATCCCAGACTCTGAGGTTCTTTGTCATCATGTCTTCTTTTTTTGGAAGGTGCGAGTGCATGGAATCCCCGGGCCCAAAGTCTGGAGGTTTGTCTTTTTCAAGATTTGTGGAGGAAAGCAACGTGTTTTTACCCTGAGGGTATAAATAGGTTTTACCTATCACTTTCACATTTACCGTGATCAAAACACTCAAAGCGATTAAAGCAATTCAAAGGTGATTAAGGTGATTCAACAACATTTTCAACAGTGTTGGTTCATGGTCATTTGAAGGTTAACCAGTTGTAGAGCACCTCTTGTGCTTGTCCTCCCCGCATTCTCCGCATTTTAAGGTAGGCCCTTTAGCTCTCTTCCTTTGATTTTTGTTCTTCCTGATTTTGCTTTGTCTCGCTTGTCATGCTTTCTGGTTTTCTATTTTGGTTCCATTCTATTTTCTTTTTGTTTTGTTTTTTCCCATCTATTGTCGCCTCTTATTGGTGGGATGGATCTGCCATAGGGTCATCCACCCTCTGTGCAACTTTAAATTGGTGGTTCCTGTATATACCTTGTAGTTTAGTGGTTTTTGTATATAGTTGTATATAGTTTGTCCTCATGTCAGCCTACGAGTTGTGCTTCGGCCCTCGCTGTGCTTTGGCCCTTTGTATATTTCATGCACATTAATGTATATCTATCCTATTTTGTGGTGAGCTCGCCATGCCCTTTCACATTTAAAGCAAATTATTGAGCTCAACCTCATGGTGATTTCCTGGCTCAAACTTAGCACCTCGCTTATTCGAGCCATGACAGTTTTCTCTCTCTTTTGTCCTTTCATATTCATGGCAGGATTAATCTCCCATGAGTGAGCATTCAAATGACATCCCATCTAGCATTCATTTCCTTCATGTCAGCCCACTTGTCACCATTAAGAGTCTTTATGCCATTTTTCGCATTGCCACGTGACAACCCATGTCAGCCAAATATGGCTCACTGTCGATCACGTCTTCTAGGTTGCAGATAATCCATCAACATGTCTGAAGTAACAATCCCTCCTGGAAGTCCATAGCTTCCAACCACCTCCACTCAAGTGGCCACAAAAACAAAAGCAGAGAAAATTCTCGCCAAACTTCTATTAACCTCCAAATACCCGAGGGAGGGTGTTCTTGTGGGATCCAAAGTGGACTCCAAGCTGCAAGAAATCACAGATACCAAGCCTAGACTATGGGCTGAAATGCAGAGCCTGGTCCAAACTATATATCAACAAAGGGTCGTTGGAGATGATATGGAGAAGTATGTGGCCACCTCTAAAATCATCAAGGATGCAAGTTCTCCCTGCTCAGTGCAAGCACTGGAGCTGATCCTTCAATTGGTGATGCTTTATAATGCCCCCACTTGAATTGTTTTGCTCACTGATCCTCTACCATTACACTACCCAACACCCATCGTCAATTTGGATGCCACTAATTTTTCTTCAGGGTTGGGGATCCCCAAATTCAAGGGAGCTATTATTATCTCCCAGTCCGTATCACTGAAGGAGTTCGAGGAGATCTCCCTCCTCGCTTGGCAACATCTCAATACTCACTGGCTAAAGTCCCGAAGAAGGGACTATAAGAAGATGAAGATTCCCCGTAGAGACTTCAAAGAATGCATTCAGGTGGGAATCATATTTTTGTGCAGGCTCTTTAGAGAGCCCCATGCCCAAGACTTTTCAGCATTGATGTATTAATTCCTCCACTGCATCACCACCCAAAGTCAGACCTTCAATTGGGCGGCTATCATCTCTAATCATGTAGACACGCATCTAAAGTGTTTCCTCCAGAATTCAAAATTCTACATGACATCCTATGTATTATGGGCACTGGCCCAAAAGAGACCTGCTTTTCAGGGTTTGCAAATAGTAGGCATTCTCAAGAATGGGCCCAGACAATTGGTTCCATGGGAACATTATTCCTAGGTTCAGTGGGAACTTAGCTTTCCTAATTTTTGCAAGGTGAATGAAGCATTCGTTTACCACAACATTTTGACACTTACTCGGGAAACTAGGTACCGGTTGTCGCAGGAGGTGATGAACCTGGTGAGCACTTATGAAAATTATTTTATTCAATTCCAGCAACATACTTACATTCTAGTGACTGACTTCTCTAAGAAACCCTACCTACTACCCAAACATTGCGGGGATAAGATTATTCTTTTGGAGTTCTGCAAGCAAATCCTACAGCTCCATGCATTCTTTGCCTTGAAAAAGGTCATATAAATTCCATTCCTGATCACTTGTGGGAGCTATTATTGTAGTCTCACAATGGCCAGGGAACCTGACAATGAGTTAAAGAGTCTGGGACTAGATAAATTCCACCATACCAGAAGCAATTTTGATCCGATAGGCAAGATAAGAGAGGCGCTGCCCTGGGCATCTGCACCGCACAAAGTTGACATTGAATACTTCTGGGCAGATTGCTAGGATAGTTTTGATCTCTGGTCCCAGGAGCACTCCTAGATGTCCAAGGGTTTAATGAAGGCCCTCAACCTTTGGGGCTTCTGGAAATATTTTACATACGATGGGCCTCTAGAGGAACCATCATACAAAGAACAAGGGATCAAAAAATTGGATCTCCCTCCGGTGGATTGGGGCACCCAAGAGAACTTAACAATTAAAGATGCGAGTCACCCCATTATTGATAATAGCCATAAATATTTTGAGCAGGTGTGTCTGAGGAGCACCCGTAAAGGCCTAATTTTACGGAAGTATACTTTGACCTTTAGAGCCATAGGACCAAGCAAAAGCAAAGGGAAGGAGAAAGAAAGTGCCCCAGTCTAAGTTCCATCCCAAGGCCTTCTCCCCATGATGACACAAATTCATGAACAGATGGAGGCATCTAGGCTGACAAGTCAAAAGATAAGCACCCAGCTTTCCTGCGGTCTCCTCACAACTCTATTGGGATCTACCTGCCCGATGGGATCCCCTTCATTGGCAACACCAATGAGTAGGCAAACATTCACCGAGGCAGAGTCTACATATATTCTAGATGTTGGGGCCCCATTAAAAATAAAGAAGAAGCAGAAGGTAGCCCATCCCCCAAGCACAGACACAGGCCTGACATGCCCAATGTTCTCCCATTGGAAGTAAGTTTGGACTCCCTCAAACTAGATGATATTTTAGAGACCTCTCCCCCGCACAACGACTTCGATGAAATCTTTGGGATGGATGAGCTCATGAACCTACATGGGGAGACAGATAAGGTGGTGGAAGAAATAGCCACACGGGAGGTGGAGATAATCCCCGATGAAGGGGAGACGCAAGAAAAGGAGGTGATCCTGAAACAAGAGGTCCAGGAACCTAAAAAGGAATTAGAATGAGAAGAACTTTAGAAGGAAGCTGAGGAAGAGGAAACATCAGTCCAAGGGACCAAGATAGGTTCGAGGAAAATCAATGATGAGAAACTAACAACTAGGGAAACCAGACCTATGGGATCAACCGTACCCCCAACCGTCATGCTTCAAATGCCTTTGGTTACTCTGGGTGACCAAGTGCCCTAGAGTACATTTGGCGAGGTGGTCTCAACGGCCCAATAGTCAAAACATTGGTCAAACACCTTTGCCACCTTCAGATAATGTTCCAATGGAGAAGGATGTCCTAGCAAATGACACCAAAGAGGAACGACAACAACAGAATGAGGGGAGAAATCACGAAGATATAAACATTGATTCAACTAATGATGAGAAAGACGGGGAAACCCCCGATGATACAGGTGATGCTGATGCCGGTGGAGTGATGAGGTCCTAGATATCACAGATAAGGATGCCACCAAGGAAGAAAACATTGAAGCCTATAGAGAGCAGGAACAAGAACACGAAAAGGAAAAAGAGCCCAACAAAACTGCAAATACCGGGAATGCACCACCAGACTCAGAAGGAGGTCCTAATGCTGAGGCCTTGGAAACAAAATTGCCCTATCTGCCACAATGGCTAGTGGAATATAGAAAGAGAAAGGCCTAGGAAATAGTGACATGTGCTCCCCTCTCCTTAGCCAAGATGATGGCACAAAATGCAGAAGCCAAGAAGCCCAAAAGGGCCCGGACAGTCCATACCCTCCGGACCGGTCTGGGAGGAAGCACAGTTGTAATAATTGCAACACCTCCCCTAGATATAGATGTGACAACTGCAAGAGCTAAAGATTATGAAATCATAGAGGTTCCTCTGGGGATGAGAGATAAGCAGGGAGAACTTGACTTGCTAAGAGAGGCAACCCAGGCAGTAGAAGCTCGGTATGACAAACAAACGTAGAATTTGAAGGAGGAAAGAGCAAAAAATGAAAATTTCCTTAGAATTCTAACAGAGCTTGCACAACCACTAGCCGAGATCTATTCGAAAACCTCCACCTTTAGACCACCACTTCCATAGGGTGACATAGATTCTCTCAGGGCCATGAAGAAAAAGGCATAGGTTGTAGACGGGTGGATCACCGAACAGATCAGGGTCGTAAGGAAATTTTTGGATGTATCACTCCTAAACCTTTACTTGGCCAGAAATTTCTTGGGCCAAGTAACCAATGCTATTATCATATGGGAAGGGGACTTAGAGAAATATGAAGGGTGGAGGACCGGATTAGATGAAGTCATCAACTCCGGGGAAGATGCCATCACAGAGGCAAGAATTTTCGGAGAGGAATCATTCAAATTCCTTTGGGCCCAGTACTCCAGACTTGGCCTCAAAATTGAGGTATGCAAGCAACTGGTCACGTCCCTAAAGGATAAAGTCACGACAGTCTGGTATCCGTTGGACCTTTTTTAAGCATTCATTGGAAGGGTGTCACAAGTTGACCCCTTCACCACCGGAACTTGTGCCCCAGAGGATTATGTCCTTAGTAAATATGATGAGCTGATGGAGTCCCAGTATCAGTCTGCCAGAGACTTCAATGGGGGAAAATTATCAAGAATATCTAAAATGATGCTCCAGGCTCATGACTCTGTGAAACTAGTAGATGAATTCCGGGAAGGGCTCGGAGAGATTGAAGAGAAATTTGGAATTGTCCATGACCGATGGAATTGTAGTTGCAGAGCTCAATGCACGGTAGTTCTTAGTAGTTCTCAATAGTTAGATGCTCTCTTGGAGCCATTGATGTAGACACCAGTGATGCTGGGACCCTGTTAATGAAGAAGGAAGAAGTTCTGGCAATGATGTTTTTGGTGTTTTGATCTCTGAGTTAACGCCCTTTTTGTGCTGTATGTTTCAAATGTCCTCTGCTCTAATGTTTTAAGTAGATTAACAACCTCTTTTCCCCTTGCTATTGAACATGTATGAATTGCTAGTTCTTTATATGTTCTGTATTTAGTATAGTTCATTAGAGCATGGTTGATGGTTGAAATATTTAGCATAACTATAAGTAGAAGGAATGAACTCTTAACCCTGGCATATCTTTTGTTCTTTATTTGGAAATCTAATGCATGCTTGCAAGAAACCCTGACCTACTAAAAATAATCCCCAGAGAAGATGAGCCAAAAACCAACTATCCCCCAAACAAAAATAGTCACACACCTAACTTAGCTCCCCACACTATCGATACCTGATATGCAGGTGCTTGAAGGCCCAGAGAATTTATTCCCTGGACAACCTTTATAGGAAAATTTGGTTGGTACCCTGGTATCCGGTGACAACTTACATCTTTTGATGAGTTTGGTCACAAAGTCCCGTCAACAAAAACTGGCGCTAGAAGGAGGGCATGAGCTCGTCCCCTTCAGAAGATTTTAACTTTACACAACCCGAGGGTTCCCCAAGCCATAGTTTTAGGAATCAAGATTTTAGTGGGATTGGATCTTTTTCACCCATGCGCTTTGAAAGAATCCTTTGATCAAACCCAAACCCCAGAAAGTTTGTTGAACTTGAGCCTCCTGCTTGAAAGAAATGGACCCCAAAGACCAAGCAGCCTGCCAACCTTGTTTGGGGAGTTGCTACACCTCAGAATACCCAAGCAGCTCAGACAATCACGGGACCAGCTCTCAACCTAGCCAAAATCAAACACCCCTGATGGCTACTTACTTTGGTAACACTGGGTCCCCAATGGGGAAGTTTCCTGGTGCTACCAACGATCTTCCTCCGCATCCGAAGAAGATATGCCCCAGATATGAGCACCTAGGCCCTAGTACTATAGAAGAACATCTCCAGGCCTACAAGGATGCCATCAACCGACACCGGATTCAACATTAGGATGTTGTGACCCAGATGTTCCCTCTATCCTTAGGACAAAACAAGTTAAATTGGTACCTTAACTTGCCTGCCAACTCCATCAACAGTTGGTAGGATATGTAAGACGTCTTCCTGGTGGCCTTCTTCCTACACGTGGACCTGGTGTGGTCCCATAGCCATTTCATCTCTATCAAGAAGGAATCGAATGAACCCCTCGCGACATTCAACCATCGATTCCAATGAGATTTGAAGCGGTGCATGGGCCCCTTCATCCCATCCACAGATGTGACCATCCAGACATATCTTAATGCCATGGACCCTTTTGTTGCCACTCTTCTTTGGAGAACCACCACCGTAAATGACCGGAATACTCTGGAAAAGGTTTACAACCTAGCCCTGGAGTTGTCCCACGGTTTGAGAAAAGCTCCCGATGGGATTGGGAAGAGCTTACCATTCAACATGATACCCAACAAAACTTCTTACGCTGAGGGATATAACCCCAATAAGGTAATGGGTGCCTGATGATGGCCATGAACCCACCATTGATAGACCAGTAGGCCCGGTATGTATACCCATCGCAAACTCAGACAATACCGGGTATGGAATTCATTCCCTGGAACCAGTTGCAAAAAATGCAACAACTACTGACATAACCCTCCAGAGTACCTTTCTTCCAGTCGCCCACAGCTGGAGGATTGTAGTCCTCGACTCCAGGAGCTGCTATCACCTTCCCTAAGAACCCACCACAACAACCGTCACACTGTGACGCAAACACCCATCTGTCCACCGAGGTTGAATCCCTCCGGCGATTGGTGTCCTCCCTGACTATGGACATGGGACAGCTGAAGGTGGGACCTTTCGCGCCCCACAACCCCAATTCCTAGAGAGGGAATGTTTTCTTCGAACAATGAAATACCAATTTTGGAGGAAGATATTTTAAAAATAGGCCTCGGCACAATCAACAACAATGGAACAATAATGCAAACACCGAAGGTCCTCCTCTGAACCAAAACACCACTCAGAGTGGTGTTGGACCCAATTATTCTGCACAACTTGCAGAATTCCACCCCTTGACCAACTAGTGTAGATTGCATGACACTAGCTCTCATTCCAAGGTGAACTACACCATGCTAGAGACGGTCATCATGATCTCCCAGTTGGATAGACAACAACCTGTCAATCCTACTCCCCCGAAAACATCAACACAAGAGCCTACTCATAGTGCCTTCACCTGTGAGACTGTCTTCTTTTGGATAGACAAGGGGGATGAAGAAGAGCCTAAATTGCAGGGGTTCTTTGATGAATCTATCCTGGCCTTTGAGGCCAATGCATTCACCAACCCACAAAATCCCTACAACACTAAGAGTCAGGTTGGTAAAGGACCAGTTTACACGCCAAATCCTCCCAAAGATACCCCTCCCTGGGATAACACAACTGATCGCTCCTTCCCACCAAAAGGGCCTGGCTCTAACCAAGCTAAGAATCTGGCCGAGGGAAGCCAACTTTACCTAGGGGGGAGGTTCAACATCACTAAGGCATTGGAAAGAACCACCACCTCCATGACCTTGATGGAGGTTTTGTTGAATTGTTTCAAGCAGAAGAAGTCCTTTATGAAGCTCTTGGGAAACTTGGAAGCTATCAGTCACCCACCCAAGACTATCACTTTTGACGATGTCAACGCGACTGTCTTCCAGGTAAACATAAAGGATCCTCCCTTCTTACTAGGTTTGAACATACAAGGGAAGAACCTACATAATTTCTTGGTAGATTCCGGAGCTTCGGGAAATGTCATGCCAGAATCTCAGACTCTTTCCCACTCCATCCAAAGGCGCAGTAGTCCAACTAGACAAAACTGCTATAAAAGTGGTAGGTGAGCTGAAGAACATCTGGATTCAGCTCATCCAAGACCCCTAGATATCAATCATAATAGATGTCCAAGTGGTGGACATCCTTGAAACTTATGGGATGTTGTTAAGTCAGAATTGGTCTAAGGACCTTAATGGGTATTTATCTACATATTCTCCCACTTGTGGCTCCCCTAGGAGGGGTAGTCAAACTAGATCTGGGTAGAAAGTGAACCCAGGATGAAGCAGACCCTCACTAAAGTTGGGAGGATAAATGAAGTCCTTTTCTCTGAGACTTCCCTCGGGGTGTATCGACCCCTTGAGATCCTCACATTTGATTTCACCCCTGGGGAGGTTCCCATATTTTCTCAGAGAATTCAGGACCTGGACAAAAAACTGAGAGGTGAGGTTAACTCACAAGGTAATGCAAAAACTCCTACTACACTCTTGTCTATCACTTGGTGCCATGTGCATTATCAAAAACATTATGAACTAGAGTGTGAGCCTTGCATCGCCACTATTACCTGCCATATCGACACCCTTCGGGAGAAAGAACATGAAACAGATTCGCCTGGACCCAACAATCATTCTGACAGTACGCCCAAGGTGTTGCCTGTCTAGGAACCCCAACCAAAGCCTTCTCTGGAGGGAAACTTCACCCATGTGCCATTAGAGCCAGAGGAAACTCCTCTCAGCCCTCCCAAAATCAATCCAAATGCCATTTTTCCTTCCCAGCCCTAGAAAATGAACAATGACTTGTGGACCCTGAAGTTTGACGGGTCCCAGTCTAAACAAGGCTGCGGGGCTAGAGTGGAACTGATCAACCTTTGGGGGAAATCCTTCCTTGCGTCTTATAGGTTGTAGTTTAACTGCATGAACAACGTCACAAAGTATGAGGCCTTGGTCCTTAGACTCCTGTTCGCAATAAGAAAAGGAATCACCCGCCTACGGGAAATGGGTGATTCAGAGTTGATCATTAAGAAAGTCCAGAACCAATATACTTATCATGACAAAAGGATGGCCGCATACCATAACTGGGCATGGAGCCTCATTAAAGATTTCAAGTCTTTTGGAATCGAGCTTATTCCTCAGAAAAGAAATCATGTTCTGGATGCCCTTGTCATGTTTGCCAGCACCCTTGAGCCAATGGTTGGCTCATGACTCCAGAAGTTCTCTGTTGAGATGGTCCCCACCCCATCTATTCTAGACAATATCACCCAATTTTAGGTCTTTGAGGATGATCAACATATTTTGGCCTTCATGGACAATGTTGGTGTCTTCTAGGATCAGATAGTGGAAGAAAGAGATCATGATGATATCGGGTAGGGTGAAGAAGAAGATGGGATCATAGGCTTACCAACCAACACCATCCCTAAGGGGATGGTAGTGCTAGAACACATCTTTGATTTAGACCCCTGGGGCTGAGAGAAGATATCATCCTCCTCAGAGGGAGGAAATTTGAAAAAAATCAACATCGGCCAGGCCGGTGAAGAAAAATTTGTACACATTGGCACCTCCTGCTCTCCAAAGGAGAAGGAGAAGATTCTCACGATTCTTCAAGAATACATTAATATAATTGCATGGGGGTATGAGGATTTGAAGACCTATGACACATCCATCATGACCCATACTATCCCATTGAAAATAGACACTAAGCACTTCTGATAAAAGCAAAGACTGGTAAACCCATTAATAGAACCTCTAATTCATCAGGAGGTTTAGAAATTGCTATCAGAGTAGATTATATTTCCCATCCATCACACAACTTGGGTTTCCAACCTAGTCCCTGTAAGAAAGAAAAGCAGTGAAATCCGCCTTTGCGTGGATTTTCACAATTTGAACAAGGCATCTTAGAAGGATAATCACCCTCTCCCCTTGTTGGATGAGGTATTGCAAATTGTAAATGGATCCCAAATGATGTCCTTCCTGGATGGGTACTTAGGGTATAACCAGGTTATGGTTAAGTATGAAGATAGAGAAAAAATAGAGTTCACCACCAAGTGGGGAATGTTCGCATACCAGAGAATTCCCTTTGGCCTTATTAACGCAAGGGCAACATTTCAAAAGGCTATGGACATTGCGTTTGAATTCCTAGTCAATACATGCATAATCATCTACATGGATGATTTGACTGTCTTTTCCTGGGACAAGCGTGATCACTCCGCCCACCTCACCCAAATTTGTGAGAGATGTCACTGGTATGGGATTTCCCTCAACCCTAAGAAATATATATTCGGGGTCACTGAAGGCAAGCTTCTTAGGCATATCATCTCTAAGAAGGGTATATCCATTGACCTTGAGAGTTGAAACACTCCTGAATCTACAGATACCCAGTAGCAAGAAAGAAATGAGGTCTTTCTTCAGAAAGATAAACTTTGTCCAACAATTCATCACTAGATTTGTCGAGATAGTAAAACCACTCAATGACATGATGAAGGAAGACACAAAGATTGAGTGGAGCCCCAAAGGAAAGCGAGCATTTTCTCAGATCAAGAAAACCATAGTGGAGGCACCAGTCCTGGAAAGTATAGACTATTCCCTCCCATTCCACATATACTCCTTCGCTTCACCACATTCCACAGCAATAGTCCTAACACAGAAAGTTGAAGGGGAAGAATGACCCATCACTTTTATGAGCTCCCCTTTCAAGAACACCTAAGTCTGATATTCAACTTTGGAAAAGAAGGATTTCGCTCTAGTCCGAGCCATGAAGAAATTTTGATGCTATATTCTCTGGATCAAAGTGCATGCTATCGTTCTGGACCAGGCTGTGAAATCTCTACTGCTACAGAATGAACTAGGCAAACGCCAGGGAAATGGATGGCCATCCTGCAAGAATATGATGTAAAATGCAACCCATGAAGATAGTCCACGGCCAGGGACTATGCAGAGTGATGGCAAAAGGAACTCGAGACATTGAATTCCAAACTTACACAGTGGATTCCGTCACCCAAGACCCATGGTATATTGATTTGGTGTACTTACTGGTCAACAAAAGATGCCCGGAGAGGCTTCCCCCAAACAAATGTTGCCCCCTGCAACTGAAAAGCGCACACTTCATGATAAAAAAAGAGGATGCTTTTTCGCAGAAACTATGAGGTGATATACCTCTGATGCATAGATAGGGATCAAGATACTAAAATAATTGAAGAATTTCACAAGCAGTTTGGAACTGGGCATGGCTCAGCTAATGCCACTTCCCATCAGATTCTCTGGGAAAGATACTATTGGCCCTTCATCTTCAAGGATGTCTACACTCATGTTAGGAGATGCCACACCTACCAAATTACGACACATCATGAGCGAAACCTGACCATGCTTTTGCAGTCGGTCTTTGAAGTTAGACCCTTTGCCCAATGGGCATTTGATTTTATCAGGGAAATCAACCCCAACTCATCTGCCAACCACTGGTACATTTTGACTGCTATCGATTATTGCACTCGGTGGTCTGAAGCGATTTGTTGCAAAAAAAAAAATGGTAGATGTAGTTATTAAATTCCTGGAAGAAAACATAGTCACCCGTTTCAAAATTCCATTCACTATAGTGTGTGACAATGGTCTAGAATTTTCTTTGGTGCAATTACTTGAATGGACCTATGAGAGGAAGATCACCCTAAATCTCTCCAGCAACAACTACCCCCAGGGTAATGGTGTGGCTGAATCAACTAATAAAAACCTGTTGGAGGTGATCAAACATTTTTTAGAACAAAACCCCTGGGACTGGCACCAAAAGCTTAGATTCACCCTCTGGATGAATTGTATCAGAATAAAGGTAGCCCTGGGGACTTCCCCATTTAATCTAGTTTACGGCCAGAATCTAGTATTCCCTATCAACTTATAAATCCCAGTCTTATAGTTTATGCAGGAATTCAACAACCAGGACACTATCGTGGAAGTTCAGCTCCTGAACCTGGTGAGAATGGAGGAACAAAGAGATGCGGCACTAGAACACTTCACGTGTCACCAAGCAGTAGTTAAATGATGGTTTGACCAGAGAGCCCAATATAAGGCCTTTCATATTTTAGACCTAGTCCTCTTGTGGGACAAGACCCGGGAGAAGAAGGGAAAGCACACTAAGTTTCAATGGCTCTGGCTCGGACCATATTTGATATTTGAGATCTACAGAGCAAATACTTATTGCCTCAATACTATGATCGGAGAGGCTGCCCCATTGCCTACCAATGGATAGTTTCTTAATTACTATTTTGAATAAGGTAGGCAGTTGTTTTGTCTGAAGTTGTACTATATGTAAAGTTCTTTCTTGTAAATATCTTTCCTGGTGCTCCTCTTGGAGTGATTTGTCCTTGTAAATAGTTTGTCGGTCATCCTCTAGGATCATCTTCCTTTTTCTTGCTTGCTTTTGTTTTTGGGTTTTCTTTTTTTGGCCCCCCAACGTGTTGCCCTCCCCTGTGTAGACAGGTATGCTTCACATAACATCTAGTCCCTAGAATGGTAACTTATGCATTTCAAGTAGTTTGGAATCTATTGTTATCACGGTGGAATTTGTCTGCACTCCAGAGTTGTTTTGTACGTATAGTAATGGGTTACGAGTAATCTTCATCGCTTTCATATCTTAAAAGTTTGGACACTAGTTAACAGAAAATCTAAGGAGCAAGTAATCGCATGGTCCTTGAGGGCAGATCGGTTGCACTAGTTATTGACCAAGTCAGAAAATCATAAAAATATCCTAGGTCTGGAACATTCTCTCCTATTCAACAATATGAATTAGGTGGCAAGGTGAAAGAAGTACCATCGTGAAAATTAGCTAAGCTTAAGGTTCACGGTGAAAGAAGTACCACCTTCCCTTCTTCAAAAGAAAAGAAAAGAAAAGAAAAGAACTAAAGAATAGAGAATTCTAGTATCCGGGGGAACATGTAGGATAGGATGACTTTGGTTTAATGTATTCAGTGCCTCTTCTCTGCTTCTCCCAAAAATCATTGGCTTGATTTTCTTTCAAAGCACACACCTCACGGTTGACAAAAGACTAAAGGATTCAATCAATGATGAGTCAGATTTTCTCAGACACCTCGCACTTTGCAAGTAGAATACTCTAGGTAAAGATTAATTCTGGTTTTGCTAACCAGAGATTCTGAAGTCTCAAATGTGACAAGGCATCTATCCTAGTGAGTCACCATTTGTTATGCCCTGCATACCCATCCCTACATTTTGTAGGCAAAATGTTGGGTCCCCCTTTTTTCACTTTTGTTTTTCCTTGGTTTCCTTTTTGTTCCCTTTTGTTTCCCTTTGGGCTTTGCTTCTGTGAGGGTCATTTCTCTTTCTTTTGGTTCTCTTTCCTCTGGGACCCGGTCCTGGAGTGTGTTTGTCTTTTGAGTCGGCCGGATCCTGGACTCTGGGGTTCTCTATCATCATGTCTTCTTTTGTTGGAAGGTGCAGGTGCATGGAATCCCTGGGCATGGAATCCCTAAGGGTATAAATAGGTTTTACCTATCACTTTCACATTTACCATGATCAAAACACTCAGAGCGATTAAAGTGATTCAAAGGTGATTAAGGCAATTCAACAACGTTTTTCTCTCTACGATTAACGGTTGATTAACAATAATTAACAGTGTTGGTTCGTGGTTATTCAAAGGTTAACCAGTTGCAAAGCACCTCTTGTGCTCATCCTCCCCGCATTCTCCACATTTTAATGTAGGCCCTTCGGCTATCTTCCTTTTATTTTTGTTCTTCCTGGTTTTGTTTTGACTCGCTTGTTGTGCTTTCTGGTTTTCTATTTTGGTTCTGTTTTGTTTTGTTTTTGTTTCATTTTTGCCCATCTATTGTTGCCTCCCATTCTTGGGATGGCTCTGCTAGAGGGTTGTCCGCCCTCTGTGCAGGTGTAAATTGGTGGTTCCTATATATACCTTGTAGTTTAGTGGTTTCTATATATAACTGTATATAGTTTGTCCTCAGGTTGGCCTACGAGTTGTGCTTCAGCCCTCACTGTGCTTTGGCCCTCTATATATTTCATATATATTAATGTATATCCATCCTTTTTTGTGGCAAGCTCACCATGCCATTTCAATTTTAAACCAAATTATTGAGCTCGCCCTCATGGTGATCGGCTAGCTCAAACTCAACACCTCGCCTATTCGAGCCATGGTAGGTTTCTCTCTTTTTTGTCCTTTCATATTCATGGTGGGATTAATCTCCCATGAGCAGGCATTCAAATGACATCCCACCTGGAATTCATTTCCTTTGTGTCATCCCACTTGTCGCCATTAAGAGTCTTTGTGCCATCTTTCGCATGGCCACATGACAACCCATGTAAGCCAAATACAGCTCGCTACCCGTCACATCGACAATGGCTAGTTTCTTCAGACTCCGAGTCCTGGGAAGCCCCTGGGTATTCATTCCATTTGTGTCACCTAAACTAATACCCCGGAGCCTTCGGGTGTTGATCAGAATCTGATATTTGCTAACTTTGATATTTTGGGATTTTTTATGCATACTTATATTCTTTTAATAGGTGCAAAATGGCAGTGAATCCCTCGGAGTCCATAAAATGCATTTTTATCATATTATGTGTATTGACAATTATTCGGTCTTGCAGGTTGCAGATAATCCATCAACATGTCTAAAGTATAAACCCCTCCTGGAAGTCCAGAGCTTCCAACCACCTCCACTTGGGCGGCCACAAAAACAAAAGCAGAGAAAATGCTCACCAAACTTCCGTTAACCTCCAAATACCCAAGGGAGGGTGTTCTTGTGGGTCCAAAGTGGACTCCAAGCTGTAAGAAATCATAGATATTGAGCCCAAACTATGGGCTGAAATGCAGAGCCTGGTCAAAACCATATATCAACAAAGGGTCACCGAAGATGATATGGCAAAGTACATGGCCGCCTCTAGAATTATCAAGGCTACTAGTTTTCCCTGCTTGGTGCAAGCACTGAAGTTGATCCTTCAATTGGAAATGATTTACAACACCCCCACCTAGGTTGTTTTGCTTGTTGATCCTCTGCCACAACACTACCCAACGCCCATCGTCAATTTGGATACTGCTACTTTTTCTACGGGGTTGGGGATCCCCCAATTCAAGGGAGATATTGTTATCTCCTAGTCTATATCACTGAAGGAGTTTGAGGAGATCTCCCTCCTCGCTTGGCAACATCTCAATACTCACTAGCTAAAGTCCCTGAGAAGGGACTATAAGAAGATGAAGCTAGAGATTCCCCGTGGAGACTTCAAAGAATGCATTCAGGTGGGACTCATATTTTTGTGCAGGCTCTTCATAGAGCCCCATGCCCAGGCCTTTTCGGCATGGATGTATCACTTCCTCTACTGCATCACCACCCAAAGTCAGACCTTCAACTGGGCGGCTATCATCGCCAATCATGTAGACGCACAGCTAAAGAGTGTCCTCCAAAATTCAAAATTCTACATGACATCCTATGTATTGTGGGCACTAGCCCAAAAGAGACCCGCTTTTTAGGGTTTACAGATAGTAGGAATTCTTAGGAATGGGCCCGACTAGTTGGTTCCATGGGAACATTATCCCTATGTTCATTGGGAACTTAGCTTCCCTAATTTTTGTAGGGTGAATGACGTGCTTATTTACCACAACATTTTGACACTTACTCAGGACATCAGGTACCGATTGTTGTAGGAGGCAGTGAACCTAGTGAGCACTTGTGGAAATTATTTTATTCAACTCCAGCAAAATACTTACATTTAGGTGATCAACTTCTCCATGAAACCCTACCTACTCCCCAGACATTGTGGGGATAGGATTATTCTTTTGGAGTTCTGCAGGAAAATCCTAGAGCTCCATGCATTCTTTGCCTTGAAAAAGGTCATATCAATTATGATCCTGATCACTTGCGGGAACTATTCTTGTAGTCTTGCGGCAGCCAAGGAAGTGAACAATGAGTTAAAGAATCCAAGACTGGCAGAATTCCACCATACCAGAAGCAATTTTGATATGGTAGGGAAGATAAGAGAGGCCCTACCTTAGGCATCTGCATCACACAAAGATGATATTGAATATTTCTGAGCAGATTTCCAGGATAGTTTTGATCTCTGGGCCCGACAGCACTCCCAGATGTCCAAGGGTTTAATGAAGGCCCTCAACCATCAAGGCTTCCTGAAAGATTTTACAGAGATGGGCCTATGGAGGACCCATCATACAAAGAACAAGGGATCAAAAAATTGGATCTCCCTCCGGTGGATTGGGGCACCCCAGAGAACTTAACAATTGAAGATGTGAGTCACCCCATTATTGATAATAGCCATAAATATTTTGAGCAGGGGTGTCTGAGGAGCACTTGTAAAGGCCCAAGTTTATGGAAGTCTGCTTCGACCTCCGGAGCCGTGGGACCAAGCAAAAGCAAAGGGAAGGAGAAAGAAAGTGCCCCAGTCCAAGTTCCATCCCAAGGTTTGCTCCCCATGATGGCACAGATTCATGAACAGATGGAGGTATCTAGGTTGACAAGTCAAAAGATAAGCACCTAGCTTTCCTGCGGTCTCCTCGCAACTCTAGTGGGATTCGCCCGCCCAGAGGGATCCCCTTCATTGGAAACACTAATGAGAAGACATACATTCACCAAGGCAGAGTCTACAGATATTTTGGATGTCGGGGCCCCATTAAAAAGAAAGAAGAAGCAGAAGGTAGCCCATCCCCCAAGCACAGACACGGGCCCCGACATGCCCAATGTTCCCCCAGTGGAAGTTAGTTTAGACTCCCCCAAACTAGATGATATTTTAGAGACCTCTCCCCCACGCGACGAATTCAAAAACATCTTTGGGATGACTGAGATCATGAACCTACATGGGGAGATAGATAAGGTGGTGGAAGAAATATCCGCACAGGAGGTGGAGATAATCCCTAATGAAGGAGAGATGCAAGAAAAGGAGGTGATCCCGGAACAAGAGGTCTGGGAACTCGAAAAGGAATTAGAACAAGAGGAACCTGAGCAAGAGGAACACTAGTCCATATGATCGAAATAGGTTCAAGGCAAATAAATGATGAGTGACTGACAACTAGGGCAACTGGACCTACGGGATCAACCATACCCCCAACCATCACGCTTCAAACGCCTTTGGTTACTCCGGGTGACCAAGTGCCCTAGAGTACATTTGATGAGGTGGTCTTAGCAGCCCAAAACTCAAACATCGGCCAGACACCTCTGCCACCTCTGGAGAATGTTCCAATGGAGAAGGACGTCCTGATGAATGATGTCAAAGAGGAACGACAACAACAAAATGAGGGGAGAAAACCCGAAGATATAAACATTGATTCAACTAATGATGAGAAAGATGGGGAAACCATTGATGATATAGGTGATGATAATTTTGATAGAGATGAGGTCCCAGACATCACTGATAAGGATGACACTAGGGAAGAAAACACTGAAGCCTTTGGAGACTAGGAACAAGAAGAGGAAAAGGAAAAAGAGCTTGACAAAATTGCATATACTGGGAATGCACCGCCGGACTTAGAAGGAGGTCCCAATGCTCAAGACTTGGCAAAAAAACTGCCCCATCCACCTAAATGGCTGGTGGAATCTAGAAAGAGAAAGGCCTCAATGAAAATGACAAGTCCTCCCCTCTCCTTGGCCAAGATGATGGCTCAAAATGTAAAAGCCAAGAAGCCCAAAAGGGCCCGGACAGTCCATACCCTCCGGACCGGTCTGGGAGGAAGAAAAATTGTAATAATTGCAACACCTTCCCCAGATACAAATGCGGCAACTAAAAGAGATAAAGATTATGCAATCACAGAGGTGCCTCTGGGGAGGAGAGATAAGCAGGTAGAACTTGACCTGCCAAGAGAGGCAACCTGGGCAGTAGAAGCTCGGTATGATAAACAAATGCAGAAGTTGAAGGAGGAAAGATTGAAAAATGAAAATATCTTTGGACTTCTAGTAGAGCTTACACAACCACTAGCTGAGATCCATTTGGAAACCTCCACCTTCGGACCACCGCTTTCGCAGGGTGACATGGATGCTCTCTGGGCCATGAAGAAAAAGGCACAGGTTGTAGACGGGTGGATCATAGAATAGATCAAGGCCGTAAGGCCATTTTTGGGTGTATCACTCCCAGACCTTTAGTTGGCCAAAAATATCTTGGGCCAAGTAACCAATGCTATTATCCTATGGGAAGGGGACTTAGAGAAATATGAAGGGTGGAGGACTAGATTAGATGAAGTCATCAACTCCAGGGAAGAGGTCGTCACAGGTGTGATAATTTTGGGAGAGGAATCATTCAAATTCCTTTGGGACTAGTACTCTAGACTTGGCCTCAAAATTGAGGTATGCAAGCAACTGGTCATGACCCTAAAGGAGAAATTCATAGCGGTTTGGTATCCATTGGACCTGTTCAAAGCATTCATTGGAAGGGTGTCACAAGTTGACCCCTTCACCACCAGAACTTATGCCCTGGAGCATTATGTCCTCAGTAAATATGATGAGAAGATGGAGTCCCAGTATCAGTCAGTTGGAGACTTCGACGAAGGAAAATTATCAAGAATATCTAAAATGATGCTCCCGGCTCATGACTCTGTGAAACTAGTAGATGAATTTTGGGAAAGGGTCAGAGAGATTGAAGAGAAATTTGGAATTTTCCACGACCAGTGGAATAGTATCAGGGACATAGATGGAGATGAAATCAATCAAATTTTTGAGGCATTTAAGAATAGTAAGGGACAATGAAGTTCTCCAGATTCTGGGGATTCTCACCAGCAGGGTGTATTTTTGAGCATTCATTATTCTTTGAGCGTAAGCTCCCAAATTCCAGAATCCCAAATCCAACAATTTTGTATTCTTTTGATGGCCTGTGTCCAGGTTCCCCAGAGCCGACTGATCATTATCCAATAGTTCATAGGGGTGTCAGAAAGTGGGTGAGCCTAGTAAGGTATGTCAAATAGAGGGATGGCCCTGATAGGTGATCTTCCCAAGGTGTTGCTCCAGCATTAACTACCTAGTGCATCAAAGATAGTGAGCTGCATTTTGCATTAATGAGGCATGTAGCCTTGAACTCTGGGAAGATTGGATTTCTTCTATTCTTTCTCTGACACTCTTCTCGAGGCCAAATTTTCCATCCTTTCTTCTTGTCTTCTTCTGCCAATCTGTCAGGCCTCTTCTATTTTTGAGGTGATTGTAAGTGATGCAGGTAGTACTGGCCACCAGATATTATATTTTAATGTTGAGTGTACAGTTAGATTAGGGTAAACTTTAGGGCAAGTATGTGTATAAATAAAAAGTCAGTAGTTCTTAGTATTTCTCAGTATTTAGATGCTCTCTTGGATTCATTGATGTACACACCAGTGATGCTGGGACCCTGTTAATGAAGAAGGAAGAAGATCTGGCAATGATGTTGTTTGTGTTCCGATCTCTGAGTTAATGCCCTTTTTGTGTTGTATGTTTCTAATGTCCTCTGCTTCCCATTGATATTGAACATGTATGAATTGTTGGTTCTTTATATGTTTAGTATTTAATATAGTTCATTAGAGCATGGTTGATGTTTGAAATATTTAGCATAACTATAAGTAGAAGGAATGAACTCTTAACCCTGGCATATCTTTTGCTCTTTATTTGGTAAACTAATGTGTGCTTGCAGGAAACCCCGACCTACTAACAAAATCCCCAGAGAAGATGAGCCAAAAACTAGCTATCCCCCTGAACAAAAATAGTCACACACCCAACTTAGCTCCCCGCACTGTCGAGACCCGACACTCAGGTGCTTGAAGGCCCAAAGAATTTATTCCTAGGACAACCTTTATAGGAAAAGTTGGTCGGTACCCTAGTACTCGGTGACAACTTACATCTATTGATGAGACCGGTCACAAAGTCTTGTCAACACTATTAAAAGGATCTGGTAAGTAAAAAGGAAAAAATCGCTTTAAATGTTTTGGGTGTAAAAAGATAGGACATTATGCCTCTAGATGTCTGGAGAGATTTTCCAAGGATACATATGATAATCCTATACATAAGAAAAAAGGTGTTATTATGTTGCTAATGATAAAGGAGTCATTGATGTTGAGTCTGATAATGTTAAGAGTGAAAAGGAACTAGTGTGTGTTGCAATCAAAGAAGATGGATCTAAGTTTTCAACTCCTATGTCTAGCATTCTCGCTATAAGTATTATTAAAGATCTCATGCCTAATTTTGTTGTTGGAAGTGTGATTAAAGATGGAATTTTAGGCATACAAGATGAAAAAAGTACATTAATTACTTAGATTGCAAAGGAGACAGATTAATCATTGATAGGGACTGCTCACATAATTTGACTAGTGACATGAAAAAAAATGAGGAATGAGAGAAGAAAGAAGATAACTCTAAAGGAAATATTTCTATGATCAATTCTGTTGCAAAAATTACAAACAAAAATATTATGGTTGATGCTCATGTTAGTTGTGTTAAAGTGAATACAAAGACTTGTTATATTTCTGCTAGTAATAATTCTTCTTGTAGTAGTATTGATAAGGTCACCTTTGATAACTCTAAAAGTTGTGCAAATGAAGAAGAAAATAACATAGTTGCACAATTATATTGAAGGAATGATTGGCTAATAAATAGTGAATGTTCACATCATATGACTGGTGATGTAAACAAGTTTGTAAAATATAAAGAGTATTATGGTGGAATTGTCAGGTGGTGTGACAACACTGGTGGAAAATTCAAGGGAAGAGGTATTGTTTTCTTAGATAGAAAGAATACAACAGATGATGTGGTACATGTTTTTGGACTAACACATAATATTCTTAGTGTTGGTGAACTAGTTGAGAAGGGATATACTCTACACTTTAGTGATGAGGGATGCAAAATTTTGAATAGTTCTGTGATTGAGATTGGATCAGAATCAAAGAGAAAAAGGAATGTCTTCCATCTGTATAATGGAAAAGTAAAGTATCAGATTACTCATACTGAACAAAGTCAGAGTAGTACATACAAGAGAAGACAAGGAATCAACATAAAAAATGCATTGTATAAACATTATATAAATCAATTGTAGATGGCCTCAAAGATAATTGAGGAAGAAGTTGATGCAAGAAAAGAAGAAAGAGAAATGCAAGAATCACAAGAGAAGTCAACAATATCAAGGTGTGTAAATTCATATCATTCTGAAGATAGTCACTTGCTTGATCAGTTCAATAGAAGTCATTCAAATTCTTCCAAGGGAAAAATATGTGAACAAAGTGTCAATATACCTTTTGAAATGCAAGTTAAGAATCAGATCAAGAATAGTGCAAAAGGGTCATAAGTCCAGAAGGGAGTTATAATAAATGTAGACAAAGTAGTAAAAGAAAAGAGATCCACAAGTTGTAACAACCTCAATGCTCAAAATCAGGAGTATGATATGAAAAAACTTAAGGAAAATGAGAACCAAAAGTCAGTTGAAGGAAATTTCAGCTCACATTGTCAAAGAATCGCAGAAGATCATATCTATCTAATCTCTGAAGTTGAATTCTAAAAACTATAGAAATCTTGTGTAGATGGTCAATGGGTTAGAGCCATGGAAGAAGAGTTTAGAATTGTACATGATTTAAAGGATAAGCTTAATATTAGTTTTTCTAAGCTTGAAGCATTTCTAATTTAAAGGAGGTTAATAGACAACAATGGTATTGGATTAGATAAGTAAAATGCTCCAAATTCTACTAGAGGAAATCCAAATTAGAGAGGAAGAAAATAGAGAAGATCAAGAAGAACAAATCTAAAGGACCGAAGAATCAGGCCAAGTAGAAAAAATAAAGGCAAGAAGAAGGACAAAATAAGCATAAAGAAGAAAATTCACAAGAATTCCAAGGATAGAAAAAGGAAAAAGAGAAATAAACATGTGGTAAGAATTTATAAACCTCAAAGATTTAGTGGTAGTTTCTTTGGTTGTGGAAAATATGGACATACAACCTTAGATTGCAATAGAAAGGATCATTCTCTTAGAAGTAGGAGAAGCAATCATGTCCTTGATGTATTCAAAGGTATGAGAAGGGTAAATGAAATTATCACAAGGAAAATAGGTAGATGCCCTTGTACTGTGATGAGGAATATTAATAACAAGCAGAAGACTGTCATATGTCTTAGATGCAATGTATCCACACAAACTTCTAAACACGAAAAATACATACAAAGTGTTGAGATTGAAAAGATTAATAAAAATATGCAAGAATTCGATACGAGCATACAAGGAGATGAAAAGGTAGACAAGCATGATCAAAGGGATATGAAGAGAGAAGGAAAATAAAAGGAGGAAAAGACGCAAACATAAGCATGAGAAGAGGACAAGAAGAAAGAAGAACAAAGAGATTTCAAATATGGGACCTACTTCAATAAGATCCAAAGGAAAGTCAAAGGGACTCGCTCCTCCTTCTCAAAACTAAAATGTAGAAGGATGCATCAGTCCAGAAGAGCTACATGAAGATATCATTAAACTTGGATTGATGTATGGAGGCTACTACTCAGGGGGAGTAGTGAGCATTATAAGGGAAATGTATCTAATATGAAGTTGAAGAATTTACTAGGAGCTTAAAGGAAGTGAAGTAATCAATGAGTTAAGAGGTTGATCAATGTATGCATGTCACAGAGTTTTATATATGCAAGAAAGAAAGATGAGATAGTAGAAGTGGAAAAGGAAAAGGAATCAAACATTGATACGACAAAGACAATTCTATAAGAACAGTTGATACACCTTTATCATTGGTGTCAAAGGGGGAGAAATATAGATGTGAAAAAATATGAAGGATGGAGATAAAGTACACATGATAAGTATACTTGATGATTAGAGAAGAAGAGAAAGAAGATAGCTGATTAGAGAAGAAGAACAAAAAGGAAGATGAACAAATTAAGAGATGCAACTGTATGTATACTTGCACACAAGAAAGAAGTGATCTAAGAAGTGTGATGTGTATCTAAGAAGGAGAAACTGATGGATAGAAGAGTATGTAATAATAATTCAACTAAGGAGAGCATGCTTCCAGGGGGATCATAATTAGAGTAGAGACATGCTATTAGAAAGACTCTAAAATATAATTTTGGATATTTCTAGTAGTACTATCAATTATCTTTCTAGGAATGAGATTGTTGTTTTCTAATTGTAATACTTATTTTTCACATCACATGTTGCCATCAATTCCAAAGGGGGAGATTGTTGGCATATTGGAAAAGATGGATGATGATTGTCATGGAATTTATGTCAAGATAACACAAGGATTGATCAGAGGAAGCAATTAGAAGATTTATTTGCTTGATGCTAACTTAAATGTTGCAAGTTAGCCAATGGAGTAGCATTCTAAAAGGTCCGGTGATAATTAGATATTGTGGAGATGAAGTTGTGCACGTAGATAAATTGTGTTGTAAATGTTTACTATGTTCACCCAAAGTTACATAAGGTTTCATGATGATTTGGATAGGTAACTAGGTTACAAAAGGTGGATGGCAGATTGGGTGATAGACTGTGTTAACAGGAAGACAAAAAGAGGTTTGGTGTGCACAACAGAGTGATAATTTCATGGAGAGAACCTAAGAGTTTGTTGGAGACATACTTAGGAATCTTCAAATTAGAGGGCTTGTACTTCAAAGGTCCGCAAGGAACAATTTTATTATCTCAGAGACTTGTTGACAATGTTCTTTAAGTGTAATGGAAAAGAGATGGAAAATCAAATGAATGTGGTGGATTTGAATGTTTAAGTGTTTTTCATGGTTATATATAGTGTTCTTGAAGTATGTGCTTGATGATTTGGTGATACACATGGATCTAAAGGATCAGATTGGTAGAATTTTTTGTCAATGATAATTTTTTATTATTGTTCATGTTCTTGGCTGACTTAGTTGGTAAATCGTGTTGCACAAGTGGTAAACTATGAAATTTAGGAGATTTATGATCTTGAGGAGGTATTTATAGGTGGTGGATTTGATTTAGTAGTCAGATATGGATTTGAATCAAGAAATTTGGCATATTCATTGAATAAATGGTGAATTAGGTTTTGTCAACCTAGTTCTTGGTATAAAAGTATGAATTAGGGAAAATTCAAGGTGCGGATTATGGATGTGGATTCTAGAGGTGGATATCAAAGGAAGAGCATAATTTAGTGGGAATGAGAAGTGTTTCAATAAGGGGTTTAAAAGAGATATGCATTTATGCATTTGCTACATTAGAGTTGTATCAAACATGAGGTAGATGTCACTTACATAATTCACAAAAAAATTGTATGGATCATTGTAACGATCAGAGTGTGAGGAAGTGATCCTTCCTCAAGATTGTAGCATGAGGCTGCAATGAGCCTAAATGAATGTGCATTCCGCATACATTGTAATAAGTTTATACTTCTAACAAGTTATTTTCTTATTGTGGGTAATCAACCCCATTGTGGTTTTTCCCATAATAGGGTTTCCACGCTAAAAATATTGTGTCAAATCATGTGGATGTGTTTCTAATTTGTATATGCATGCATGTTTCATACTTCATTTTTTCACATCAGATTTAAGGGTACTCAAGTTACATGGTTTGAATTTAAGGGTTTGAGGTTTATGCTTTTGGTAATAACTAATTCACCCCCCCCTTTTAGCTTTTATTGCCATAATATTAATAAATATGTTGGCTTAACCAAAATGTGATATGGAAAATGGTGATTAATGGTAGACCACCATGTTCCACATGCATTGGAATACCAAACTCCCCACAAGATGAATATGATTTGCACAACCAAGAGAGTAAGGGTGCAAATTCATGATCCACACTAAATGTGGGGGTAGTTTTTTGGTGGTTTTATTTTGTAATAAATGATGTAAGGTATGTTATGTAAAAATGATAAGTGATTTAGTAAAAGGAAGAATGAATTCACCTTGAAATGAGAAGGAGAATGATGAATTTTGAGATCTAGAATTGATTGTCACTGTGTTGTCAAAAAAAAACTATTTTGGATCAGGAATCTTGGTACATGTATCTTCCGGCTATGAAAAATACAGAACCTCAGGATAGTGCCGACTCAAGTTGGCCTTGTCCAAGAAATTCAACCTTGTCCTAGAGGCACAAAATTTGGTGGAATTTATAGCATACGTATCACTAGTTTTGAAACCCTAAAAATCTAGATCTAAAACTTTGTCACTTGTTCCTCCACACAGAAAATAAGGGGAAATTATTGTGGGGAGGGGATTTCCTTGGTTAATACCTTGTATAGGAATCAAACTTGAAATAAAATAGATGTAATTTAGATAATGTTGACATGTTTTAGAGATAAGATCTAAATAATGGAATGTATCATACCATGCAGATGCATTTGTCCTTATAATATAATCAAGAAAGTTGATGCAATAGCTTTGAGTCAACACAAAAACCAAAATAAAATCATGTAAGACAAAACCTCATGTAGTATATGTTGTAATTCACCTCATTGATGAATTGAAAAAGAGGAAGACTTGATGTATCAATGTAGATCTCCTTAGACCTTGGAAGAAAATTCCTTGGATGATTGATGATAAATGTTTACTTGTACTTGAATGTCTTTAATGCATAATAGTTTTCTCAATAATGCTTTCATAAAGATAAGATGTGAAAATGAGAGGAAGATGTATCCTTTTATAGACATTTCAGGGCTCAAATTCTACAAGTTCAACCTCAACTAAGAACCTAGCAGAAATAACCCCGCATAGGGCTCGGAGCCCACTACATGAAAATGACCTAGGAAAAGGCCAATCCAAGTCAGCCTTGTCTAGGAAAAAATTTATTAAAGCAATCATGTGACCTAGGGTTGTGTGTTAAAAGGGAGATCTAAAAGCCTTAGTTTGTTGGGAAATTAGGGAAACTTTTGAGATATAAAATGCGTGTAAAAGGACCTGAGGGAAATGAATTATGAATGGGGGTAAAATGAGAAAATATGCATTGAACTTGGATCCAAGCTCAATTTTGAAGAAGTAAGAGGACCTATATCTGAATTAATTATGCATTTAAGTGCATTATGAGGTCCTACCATAAGTAACACACTAAAGTGGGCTAGAAATGGTCCCAAAATAAGCACAAATCAAGTACTTAATTTTTAGGATGGTACATTTATCCCCAACTTTAGTGGGATTACGATACAATCTCATGGTCATAGTTAAGGAAGAGAAAGAAGAAGAAACATGATGAAAGAGAGAGATGGTGATAGACGAATCACAAAGAGATAAGACATCACTAGGTTTAAGGATGCAAGCTCCTAAACCAAGGATCTTAACTTTGCATCAATGCACAAGGGTATGGAAATAAAAGAAAAAGTAAAAAGAAAAAGCAAAGACACAAAAGGGGTTAGTACTAAAAAAACTCCAAATCAACTAGGGAAAGAGACCTCAATTGAAAAATGTCCCATGATACACAAATATTATGTTTGGAAAGCTATTGCAAGAGTATAAGTGATCACATAGGAAGAATAAGAGAACCAAAAAATATGATACAAAGTCCATGGTCCAATCTACTAGTACAACCATGAGAGAGAGAGAGAGAGAGAGAGAGAGTTGATATTCTAGAAAATTGTGTTATGCTAGTCAACTCTTAACTTGAAAAGTTTTGTGCATAAAGTGACTTTGTTTTGTGCACGGGAAGATCTATGGGGACCGGTCTTATGGAAACCATCATCTCCATATGGATCAATGTCTATGGATTAGTCTTATGGAAATTTTGTGTGAGTCCATGTCCAAGGATTAGTCTTGTGGAAATTCTATATGAATCCTTGTCTAGGGATTAGCCTTATAAATTTTGTATGAATCTGTGGTTAAGGATTATTTTTTTATGGAGATTTCCATGTGACTCCATAAAAGCTGATCAATCTATGGATAAAAGAAAAAAAACTACATGTAATATACAGGGAGGTTGTATGTATGCCCCCCTCCTTATGATGGAAATGTATGAGGCATCATAAGGAAGAGAATCATAAATGCCTACTTCTAATTAACAAGGAGACATTATTTAAACAAAAATGTATGTCATGAACTTAGCTAAGAGCGTTGACTCTTACGAGCTATGAAAATAGATAATTGTGAAGGATATTCTGCTTGTGGGAAGATACTCATGAAAGGAAGAGATCTTGGATGTAAAACATCTACCTTCAAGAGGAGTTCTTGGAAAAGGATAACATATTAAAGACGAGGAGGGGGAGGAGAACAAGAATGCACCCATTTATCCCCCTATTACTAGGTGAAATATGTATTATTGATGAAGGGTGAAAAACTTTGAAACACATAGTAAGCGAAGTTGTTTATAGAACATAGTTTTGCAAATAAAGAAGAGGTTTTGATCAAGGATGCACACCTCTTGTATACGAGAGAATCCCAATCAAAACAAAAAATTATTTAAAATAAAATAATGTCACATGATAAACAAATTCAACTATATTAAGGAAAGTAGACCCTTAGAGAAAAGAGAGAGAGGAATGTACAAGAAAGCTTGCCTGCCAAGTATGAAGGCAAGACAAAATATACAATACACCCTTAATGATAGCTAGTTCATAATAGATACGCAATTCTAAGAAAATAGACATATTATGCTAGAAAGGATATCACATATAAAGTGATAAATTCATCAAGGAAATAAATGAAATGATGATTATTAAATGATATTCATTCCCTTTGAGGCATGAAAAATATTGTTAAGCAAAGATGTTAGTATCTTGCGTGAAACAAAGAATATCATGCCAAAAAGAATGTACCATCATAAAATAATAGAAAATCTAAAGGGATGAAAGAGAAAAAGAGAGAAGGGGGATCCACCTTATGTCTACTTATTATTCAACCGAAGTATACAAGAAATGCACTTCCGAGTAGGGAATAAATTGTAAGGAGGATACTAATCTCATTAAGGAGAAAGATCCAAAACAACATCTCCATACATGGGAGGACATCACAATATAAAAGAGATGAACACAAAGAGATAATGGATCCCACAAAAGGAAATAAGAAGATAAACCCAATATGTGGCCTAACTAATAGATCTTTAATAATATATACCTTCAAGAAAGCATAAGATTGCAACTCGGGATGAGAATCCTTGTGTAAAAAAATTAATCCTTGTAAGAAAGGTATGTCATACTATAAAAGATGCAAGATCACCATGGATATTGGATGCAAGAAAAATAAAGTAAAGGAGGAGGGAAGACACATTTAAGTACCCTAAATGGTTTATTATGTATAAAAGATATGTGCGTGCAAGAAAACATAAGGTTGCAACTCAGGATGTCAATATCCTTACGTGAAACAACAAATGCATGATAGAAAGGATGCCATTGTATAAAATAAACATGTTGATAAAGGAAGAAAATGGATCCCTAAAAGAAGGAAGAATCCATGATCCATTTCCCCCCAGCTTAGAGAGCAAGAGAGAGAATATTATTATGATACCCTTAGTGCTCATTATGCAAAGAATAATGCATAATGGAGAGTAACACAATAGGAAATGGATGAATAAGGTATATGTAGGAATTGTATGATATCTGGTGTTAAAATAAGTAGACAGATATTAATTAAATATTGAACAAATTCTCTAAAATTAACACAATCACAGAGAGAATTAATATTAGAGTGATGAAAGAAACATAAAAATTCAGCATTTTAAGTATGTGGGTTTTGTCGGTTTTGGTTGAGAGACAATGTTGGCTTGAGGCACATGATATGCTTGAGGAGGATTAGGAAGATCTTTAGGGTTTTGATCACTAAATCCTTGATCATGTTGGATAGGTTGTGGTGTATATTTTTGAGGTTTATGAGTGGGAGAAAGATAAGTAGGAACATCATTATCCTTACTATCTTTATGGTAATAAGAAGAAGGGTTATTCCCTATTTTTGGAGAGAAATCATATGGGAAATAGCCAACATCTGCATCATGAATAATGTTTTGAATATTTTGATAATGATCACAAACATTATTTTCCATAAGATTGTTGGACATTGGCCTTATCAACATAGCTTAGAGGTTGTCATTTACGGAAAAATTACTAATTGTCATGGTCTCTTGAAGTATAATCCAGTTTTGTAAAATGACTAAGTCTAGGATGCAATTAACAGGGTGCAGTCACATAGTTTTGATCAACGAGCACAATATGTATCAAAATAAATCACGTGAGCTTAGAGGAGTGTACTATGGGATGTAATAGAATTTTAGCTAAGTTTTGCTTTCATTTTGGAGTTGACTGGACAAAGTTACAACCTATTAAAGTGATGTGAAGAAATTACAACAGTGATACAAGGCAGATGAATTGTTGCGATGATTAAGGGAGTATTTTGTAGAATCCAAAAGTGATACTTTGGATTTGGACTGGGTCCTACCCTATTTTTGTTGATATATGTTCACCAAATATGTATTTTCTATTTGGTTAAGTATTAGACACCTTTTGTGATGTTCTTGTGAGCCGATAGGAAGAATATTTTGAGATTGATTATATAAGTAAAGTTGTTTTATGATGCAAAGATATGTGTAAAGTGTGTAGATGCATTGTGATGTTAGAATCAAACAACAGATGTTGTGAGCTTTAAATGGGACTACTTGAGCATAGAATATGCTTGTAATATTTCATATTGATAAATCTTTGTAACATACAATTTTGTTTTGTACGAGCAATGGGCTCATTGTACACCCCTAACAGGGTTTCTATCCTTTAGCAGGGATATGTACTAAATGTAATATTTATCTCCTAGCATGGATAGGTCTCCTAACACGAAAACTATAATTTTTAGTGCAACATTTGTGGGTATCATCCCCACTAGGGTTTTCCCTTGGCCAGGGTTTCCTCATGAACAAATCACGGTGTTGTGATTTGTTTACTTGATGTGTATGTTATTCTTATTTTAGTAATTGCATGGTTAAGCTTGAATTTGTTAAGTTTGAAATTAAAGTGTTGTAATATTGATTCACCCCCACTCTCAGTATTACTTAATCCTAACAATTAGTATCAGATCTTGTGGCCCTTTGAGAGAAATCCTAATAGCTTGAGGGAAATCCAAATGGATTCAAGTAGTTTGGAAGAACACTTTGAGGCAAAACTTGAAGACCTTGATAAGGAAAACGTTGATAATGCTGAGTTGAAATTCAAATAGAGAAGAGTTGAGGGATTCATAAAGAAGTTTAAGGAACAACTTGAACTTTCCAGGAAAAACTACAAGATCTTATGGATAAAATTTAGGATGAATCTAATAATGATACATCTGATTAGATTAAGCAGCTTAAAAATGACAAAGAGGCATTGAAGCATGAATGTGAAGCTACCACTATTCAGATGGCTAAAGAAATACAACAAGGGAAAGATGAAAAGACAAAACTTAAAGAGATCTTGAAGAATGCAAATGTTCAGATAGGAAATATGTAGTTTGAACTTGATGATTATAGAATCAAGTATTATGAGATAGAGAACTACAACCAAATCATTAATGGATAACTTGATGAAGCAAAGAATCACGTTGAAAAACTTCATGCAAGCAGTGAAAAGATTGACGAATAGAGGGAAGGACAAAATCCTAAAGGTGACATGACATGAGTTGGATTTGATAAAGAAGAATGCTCAAAATCTCAAGAAAGATAGTCTGAAGGAAAATCAGTTGAGATACCTAATCAATAGGAAGATCTTATACAACAAGAGGAACCTAGAGAAAAATACAGACCTTTCAGAGGAATATTCTTTAGATGTAACAAAGTTGGTCAGATGAAGAGGTATTTCATAGGTAAGAATCCTTATAGTCCCTTTTTTGTTATTGTTTCAATTGCTATGAATATGGACACAAGAAGGCAGAATGTAGAAAACGTGATTAATCCAACACTAAAAAAGATTACATCAAAGAAGAAACAACAACTAAGATTACATGTTACAAATGCAAAAAAATTGGACATGTTGCAAGAAACTTCAATTAGAACAGATCATCTCCTACATGTTATAAATGTAACAATCAAGGACATATAGAAAAATTTTGCAGGTATAATGGAGCTGCAAGCAACAAAAGACCACCACCTATGGTTGTGAAGAAAAATGTTGGTGGTGTTGGAAAAAGTTTAGCAGAATATATGAATGAGTTTGACAATCATTTTAAGAAGGAAGGAGATAAGGATAGTGGTAAATTGTGGAAAGCGAAGGAACTGAGTGAGTCTAAGGTTTAGGGAGATTCAGTAGATCTTACTGAACCCTCGCCTGATGTTGCTACTTCAGCCTAAATGGTAATACATGGCCTTAGGGGGAGCTTTGGAAACATAACATAAATCAATCCAACCCCTGTATATGTAGAATAAGTTGATGCAAGATTATGGACAATACATATGATTAGATTGAAGTCTCTATCTGAAATCGCTTGGTTTTACACACTATATTGAATGATTGCCAGAAAATTGGATGGCTAAATCATTTTTAGACTTATAAGTTCATTGGGAAATGTGTTGATCTATGCATGATGAAGTATAAGTTTATATACTTAGACATTTCTAATCATAATTTGAGAAGAGCTAAATGAGACCAGTGGAACAAGCAAAGGAGCTAGGGCATTTTCTTGATCGCTGAACGTGCATACCCTGATTCATCGAGCAAAAGGCATTTTGATCTATTATGAGATTTGTCTACTATGGATAGTCCATTGGTATTTGATGTTAGTGAGAGGCCAAGCTAAAAATTCAAGAAACATCCTTACAATTTTACTGAAGATGATCTCGAAGGCGCATTTTCACAAACACCCTATGACTTGCTTCATGTGGAAGACATTAGGGCATACATTTACTCCATAAATATGAGTCGTCGGGAGAATTTGAGATATTCAAAGAGATGAAAGGCATGATAAAAGGTGATGGATCTTGGAAGGATGAGTTTTCTCATTTACAGAACCTTAGTGTTATGTGAATGACAAAACTTTACAAGTTTGATGAAGAAGAATGGATTAAGATTGTTCTTAGTAGGGTCTATGGTCAGTTTCTTTGTATAGGTGATCAACCTGTTAAGATTTCTAGTGAGTTAATTCATGATGTGACTGGGTTGGATAACATTGGTGTTATCCCTATCATGGAGAAAAATATGAAGAAATGGGTAGAAACCCTAACACATTCCAAATGGGATAAGAGGGAAATGACCATAGCTGATATCTTTCAGCAAGATGTGAGGTTGATTTCTATGATTTTGGGATATAAAATTTACTACAGCAACCAACCTAATTTAGTTTTTGTGGGATTAATTATGATGGCCTATAAGATGGCAAAGGAGAATGTGAAGTATAATTTATGCAAGGTTCTCAAACAAGAATTCCTGGAGAATGTCAAGCAGATCCAATGAGACATATAAAAATAATTCAGGTTGGGGTCTCTATTAATACATATCTATATTCATATAGTTCATAAATTTACTGGAATGCACCCTAGGGCATGGAAAAATAGTGAACCTACTGGAATTCAAATTACAAACAATTATAGGAGATAAAACAAAACTTGGGTAGATGAAGAATTTTTTTCCATGCTCAAAATTATTCAAAGGAAAATGAAGGAAAGAGTAAGAATTCCTGAGGAAATCGTTGAGAAATATAAAGATACAATTTGTTTCATGTTTGAAATTGATTGTGTGTTCTCTGAGGTAGTTGAACCTAGGAAGAAGTGGAGTTACCCTATGGGCTATGAGATCTATGCAGAAGTTCTTACAATGCAAGTAGAACATGGATTATCTTCTGACATTGATCCTTCCAAAGAAAGATGGGGAGCTTATGAAGAAAAATCAGCCAAAATCAGGGAGGAACAGACTAGAGCAGTAAGGAAAAGGAAATTTGAGAATATAGTCAACAATATTAGAGAAAAGGTAGGTATTACCAAAGATGAGATGAAAGAAGTCAGGAATAAGATTGTAGAAGGAATTGTTGGGTTGGTGAGCACTACTCCTGCAGCCTTGCCAACTCCTGAAGCTATAGAGGTGACTGTTCCACCTCCTACTATGGTCTATGTACTTGATACCACCCCTACACCACCCAAAAAGACATCATAGGTAGAGGAAGCAACATAGGTTCATGTGAAAATCACAAGGCCCTCCAAACAAATTTCACCACCTAAAAGACATGTTTGTTGTAGAAGAGAAGAAAGAAGAAAATAAAACAAAGGAAAGACAAATTTGGAAACGAGATCTAAAGATGTTGGCAAAGAGAATTATTGATCAAGGAAAGCCAAATAAACTACCAAGATACTATGAGAGGTATGATGAGAATGATAAAATTATGATTTAAGACTTTTTCATTGATCATATGCTAGTGTTCAAAAAGAGTCTACTTGGAATTGAAGGTAGTATTCCTAAGGATTTGTATGAAAAAATGGAAATACGAAAGCAATTAGCACTCATAGAAGATGAGTAGATAAGAAGGAAATCCATAGATGATATGCTACCAATTGCTTCATATGATGAACATGGGAGGATATTAAAAGCCATAAAACCCCTACTGAGAATAAAAACAAGATTAATAAACATTATGGGGAGGAAGTACGATGAAGTCATAGATGATACACACAAAGATATTGACAAGGTACTAATGGAAACAAAACCTGAAAAGCCTTCACCTCCTAAGCCCAAGGCTACTACGCCCAAAAATATTCTGAGAGGAGAGTCCTCTAAACATACAGAAATAAACATTGACTCATCTAAGGATGGAGATGATAGTAGTCATTTTTTCAGTTCAGTTAAGCAACCAGAATTCTTTGTTGTTGGTGTGTCTGTGTCTTTGGACACTTCATGACATACAAGTGACCCTTTTCAAGGGAATATAGACAGTGTTATTGATGTATATGGAAGTGGTGAATAGAGTGTAGTTAATCTAACTGAGACAGAGAAGGAAGAAACCACTAAGGTAGATCTGAAATAAAGCTCAGCTGTAGATAAGAAGGAATCAAAAAATAAGGTTGAAGTTAAACAAGAAACAAATATATATATTCCTATTTCTTCAGCTTTATTATTGGAAAGTGGTGATAGACCTCTGAGTACTGATGTTGATGGTATGAACGAGGATGAATTGATGAAGTTATCATACATACCCTTTGGTAAGGCTAAGGAGAGATTAGAATAGAAAAAGGAGAAGAATTCAAAGGTACTCGAAAGAGAATTTGATTGTATCAAAAAAATTCTACCTCTGCCTTTCAATTTCCAGGGAAGTGATACAATGGACAACTTGAATAAATTGCTTGATGAATTTGATATTCACTTTGAATCTTTAGAGAAGGTTAGAATAGTCAAAGCTGGAAAATATTACATGGAAAAGAAGATGGAAGAGATATGCAAGTCAATGAATTGGGATTTGGGTATACTGGATAACATTATTGTTGAAGTGAAGTCTTGCATAATTCATGGAAGGAAGTTATACAAGTACTGTATAAATCCTCTTGTACACTTGAATAATATAGATGACATCATTGTCAATGACGAAAGGACACTTGATGAAATGGTAAAGAGTTATGGGTCCTCCTCACAAAATGTCACTGAGTTGGATAAGGAAGTGTCTAGGTTGTTGGACAAAATTAGTGTGCTTGAGATTGAGAAAGGGAGAGTGTTGGGAAGATTTGGTGTGTTGAGGAGTCTAATCACTCTGAAACTATCAATTCTAGAGAAATACCTTTCTGATATGGAGAAAGAAAAGAAGGCTCTTACTAAAGACATGCCTATAGAACTAAAGGCCGATGAGATTTCATCTTTTTCTCTAAACAGTTTGATTCATGTTGGTCAGATCTTGGTGAAGACATGGACAACAAAGGTGAAGATCTTGGAAACCTCTTTCCAAGATATACTTCACATGGTATGATTTTTTGATGTGTAGTTATGAGATTTTGATGTGTACATATATAAATTTTTTAGCATACCTTTTCCATTGATGTCAAAGGGGGAATAGTGAGTATGAAAAATACACATAGTCAGTAGTTTGGTATTGATCACTTAGTCATTTCTCACTAAGTGTTACCATCGATGCCAAAGGGGGAGATTGTTGGAAAGTGGCTTGATCAACATAGCTTATATGTTTTCATTTATGGAAACACTACTCATTGACATGGTTTCTTGAAGTACAATCCAATTTTGGATATTCAGTTTTGTAAGATGACTAAGTCCAGGATGCAGTTAATAGGGTACAGTCACACAGTTTTGATCAGCAAACACAATATGCATCAAAATAAGTAATTCAAGCTTATAGGAGTGTACTATGGGATGTAATAGTCCTCCATCTAATATCTCTTTTATTTTTGATTTAATTGGATAGAGTTACAACCCGTTGAACTGATGCAAAGACAATACAACAGTGATACAGGGCAGATGAATGGTCGCGATGATTAAGGGAGTATTTTGTGGAATCCAAAAAAGATACTTTGGATTTGGATTGGGTCCTACCCTATTTTTGTTGATATATGATCGCCGAATATGTATTTTCTATTTGGTTCAGTATTGGACACATTTTGTGATGTTATTACGAGCTGACTGGAAGAATCTTTTGAGATAGAGCATATAAGTAAAGTTGTTTTATGATGCAAAGATATGTGTGAAGTGTGTAGATGCATTGTGATGTCAGAATCAGACAACAAATGTTGTGAGATTTAACTGGGACTACTTGAGCATAGAATATGCTTGTGATAGTTCATATGGATAAATCTTTGTAACAAACAATTTTTTTTGTAAGAGCAGTGAGCTCCTTATACACCCCTAACATTGTTTCTATCCTTTGACAAGGATATATACTAAATGTAATATTTAGCTCCTATAAGGGATAGGTCTCCTAATAGGGACACTATACTTTTTAGTGCATCATTTCTAGGTATCATCCCCATCGGGGTTTTCCCTTGGCCAGGGTTTCCTCATGAACAAATCATGGTGTTATCAATTGTTTACTTTATTTGTATGTTATTCTTATTTCAGTAATTGCATGGTTAAGCTTGAATTTAAAGTGTTGTAATACTGATTCACCCCCCCTTCTTAGTATTACTTAATCTTAACAGAGATGAACAAGAGCTTGGTTTTGAGGAATAAGACTAGCATTAGGTTCATTAACAAAGGCCCTTATGTTATCTATGCATTGCATGCATTTATTCAAATTGTGAAGAAGAAACACATATGAAACATTGATAACATTTTTGAAATATGCCTTATAATGAAGAGATATATATGTTATTCTCATTATGCTTTATGCAAGAATAACATGTATGAATACAAATGTAACAAAATACAACATGCTTTGATTCAATCCATGTGTTTAATAAAGAGATGTAAGAATAAAGGTAATGACATAAGTAATTTCACACCATTCCAATTTAGAGAGTTCCACGTTAGATATCAAAATAGGAAAGTTAGGATCTAATACGATGCAAAAGAAAGACAAATCAATGCACACAAAGAAGATATAACTACTAAATTCATATAATGTGATAAATCTATGAATGTGTGTGAAGTGTTTTTAAAGAATCCCTTGGCCAATTCATGCAACATTATGTTCAGGCAGGTTTTTATTCACATTTTGGTGAGATACTTTAGGGCTTTCTTTTTTCTTTTTTCATTTTCTTTTCCTAATTTTCACTGCTTTATTAGAATGTGAAGTTGATTTTATTCATGATTTTGTCATTAATGGTTGTCATCGATGTCAACATATCCTATGCATAGTTATAAATCATTTATGATTTGGTTGTTTTATTGTATCGTTGATGTGTTTATCGATATCTCTAGCATATTAGTAAAACTGTTCACCAAAAGATGTCCTTTACATGTTTATCCTTATCTGTGTTAGTGATGGTCCTTTTAAGTATGCAATATATGGTGGGTAATTTAATTTGGATTGGTCCTATCTTAGACATGTTTGTTTTGTTTTGATCAATGCAATTGTAACATGTAGATCCTATTCATTTGTACCGCAAATCTTAGAGATTGTGTAGTGTGCTGAGGCATGTTGTAATGAGCGAGGTGGTCCATGTTGTATAAAGGAAGCAATATTCTCAAATGTTCATGTGGTTGCTTGTATGCGAGTAATATACAAAATGAATGCGAATCTGAAAAGGAAAAATATTTGTGTTGATGCAATAGATAACATATTTTTATATCATTTCTATATTGTAGAGTATCGATGACAGTGACTTCAGTGATGGATTCTCTTTTCATTTATTATATTCTGGCAGTGAATCTGTATTGCCAATGAGCCTATTTGTAATTGGCAGTGATCTTTTCATATTTTTGGGTAGTGAACCCAATCAACAGTGAGCAAACCCACAGTGAGGAAACCGATAGTGAGCCTTTGTAAAAATCTATTTAACTGGTGTCACCATAACCGATGTTTCATTTCATGAGAATTAGCTTCTCCATGGTTTTTTTCTAGTTTGGGTTTCCACGTAAATTCTGAATTTATTTGTGTTGTTGGTTTTGTGCTTTCATGTTTACATTTGTTATGATTGGTTGATGTGATTACTTCTAGAATATAAGTTAATATTGATATAAGTGTGATTATATTTTGTATGATTTGTGACATTACCTACATAGTAAAAGTTTTGAAAGTGTTTATGAATAAATTATTCACCCCCTCTCAATTATTCATCATGTTCAACAATTGGTATTGGAGCTTGGTTCCTCGGTATAGATCTTGACCGCTTGAGGCAGATCTGATGGGGCATAAATTGAAAATTCCCATGTTTGATGGATCTAATTATAGTTCATGGAAGGACCAAATGAAAGGATACATGATCTCAATTAGTTTCCTCACTTGGAATCATGCGGAGAAGAAATATGTGTTACCTCAGAATTGCCCTACTACTCTAGAAGAAATCATAACCTATGAGGAAAATGAGAGATCATGGTATGCAATCTTTAGCGCTTTATCAAATACTGAATTAGCCAAGGTTATTTCATTAAAGACTACTTATGAAGTATGGTAAAAAGTTAAAAGAGATTTATGAAGGCAATGATAGGGTTAAGTTATCTAAGAAGCTAACTGCTAAGTGACATTATGAGAATCGAAGAATGGAAAAAGGTGAAGTCATAAGAAGCTACTTTCAGAGGGTTGACAATGTAGTGAATAAAGTAAAAAATCAAGGAGGAAATATCACCGATGAAGATGTTATGGAAAATATCTTAATGTCATTATTGAATAGCTACAATGATAAGAACTTGACGATTAAGGATGTTTATGATTGAAAGAATTTTACTAAAGAACAATTTTTTGGCACCCTTGACTGCATTTGAGTTAAGAAAGATCGACAAAGAGAAGAGCAGATCTAAGGAAACATTTAAAGCTACAAAATTAGAGGACAATCCAGATGGTGATGAAGATTCAGATGAGTTGGAAGTAAATTTTGCAAGGAAGATGGAGAAAGGTACTGGAAAATACAAAGGTATGTTACTGTAACACCCCAAAATTGGCACCTAATAACCTAATCAATTTTGGTGCATTTTCTCATCTTCGAAGTCCTATTGTATTAGGCAAATTCTTCTCCTAATTGACTTTAATTGACTGAGTTTCAAATGCAG